>VZTN01019134.1:31970-79213 GCA_013400515.1 Erpornis zantholeuca | reverse complement strand
AACATCTGGCAACCCTGCCTAAATAAATATATGTTTAGATATAGAGTTTTGCACCTCTATATGAAAGGGACTATCAAATCTATTTTCTATAGGTCTTAGACTTTCTGAAGGGTTCATTGGAGATCTTTAAGAACCAGAATTTAAATAAGTGTTTACCAGGGTTATATGTAACCCAGCATATGGATGGGAACAAAGATTTTGCAGCTGATGGAAACATGCATGAAATCTGCTGGAGCTAATGACATTCCCTCCTGTTGAGTAAAAGTGCCACTCTTTAGGCTTCCACAAGTGTCAATATATATTATAAAACAAGGTGCATAAGTGCATTTGTAAGGACACAGTAGGTCTGACATTTTAAGGATTTACAGTTGTGTTTTGTTCAGTTAGGAGGTTTTGGTTTGTTGCAGTCAGATGCCTTGTGCCAGAGTCACCCTGCAGCTGAGAAATTCTTTTTCAGACCAAACCTAAGATAATAAAAAGGCAGATCATCTTTGTGAGATGAGGGTTTAGCACTAGCAGCAGGCAGAGACCAGGTGCAGGTGCTCCAACTTCTGTGATCATTTGGGGAATGTTACTGTGCTACTCCTAAGATTAATGCTGCTTCATTCTGCAAGGTGACAGCATTAGCAAATTACTGACACAAAAGCACACTTGCATGACAAAACCTGCTGGAGTTGTGCTTTCTGCACAAACCTCACAGACAGAACTAGGATGTAGGTGCAATAAAGTGCTTCATGGCACATTTGTAGCTGGTCTGATGTCACAATTATGGTTAAGTGACCCAGTGCTCTCTCAGTTCTAATTGCTTAAGTTTTGCTTTTCTCATACTCATTTTTATGTCAATATAGTTGGGTGCATTCAGATAATAGTGTCAGCCTTCACAGTCTATTTTGCAAGAGGTTCAAGATTCCAAACATTCTGAACTGAGGGTTGTCTGTACCCTGTACTAGGGTGAACAGCATGTTGGCATTAGCACACTAAATACAGAAGAAAATTAGTATGTTCATTAACATACTTTCTGCATTATTCTTCAGAGAGCTGAAATTAATTGCTGTTCTGTCATACCACTCCTTGAAAAAACCCACAACAGTTACAGGGTTCTATTATTACAATTTTTAACTGATTATGTCTTCGTCATTTTTTCCATTTTATAACTCATTCGATGCCAATACTTTAATAAGGAACAAAACTCTGCCATTATATCAGGTTTAATTATATGCCTTCTGTGGGGATAAAAGCAAAAAAGACTGTAGTAATGAAATAATAAAAACCCCACATATTATCCTTCTGTGAAAAAGGAAGTAGCACCACTACATAGTTTAAGAAGCATCTCTCTTTACCTAGGAGGGGTTTGCAGAGATTTAATAGTAGTGGGGAAAGAAAGATGAAGTTAAGACCGGGAATGCTACAGAAAATTTTCAAAAGCCTATGAATTGTTGCTTAATGCTGAGGAAAAAACATGCACAAATGAGTTGAGGGGAAAAAAAATGTTCCCCAGGATATGTAACTCGAAAATTTGTCACACAGTGTTGATTGCTTCCAAGGAAATGCCTAGAATGTAACCTTATTTAACTCTTTAATCACTGCATTTGAAAAATGACTTTTTTCCAAATCTACCTCATAATTTTTTTTTGAGTTTACCAAAACTTAAAAAGAATCCAAAAGTTCTTTGATTTTTTTAGATCTCAAAAATTAATATTTTCCAGATCCCAGAAACCTGGTATCTGTATGAAGTACATAAATATATTAATAATATACAGTAATACAGAACCTTCACCAAAATGTGTGACAGTTATTCAGAGAACTGCCTAAAGACATGTTGTACCACAAGCTTACAAGACACTTTTTACAGCTTCAGCTTATTAGTGTAAATTCAGAATTAATTAGGTCAATCCTTTAGTACACAATCTGCTCTAAATTAACCTGAATGCAGTGTTAACTTTTTCCATTCCAGGATAAAGCATCTTGAAATAATTAAATTACTATCTTAAAAATTTCAGTATTAAAATGTTTTACATATTTGTACAAGATCTTACAGAGTGAGATGTTTCTCCATTCACAGAGCTCTTTTTTCTATCCAAGAACAAATACAAAATGTACCATTTTATCATTTGATATTAGAGTATTTCATAAGTGAGGCTATTAGAATGTCTTTAAAATTAATGAACTGGACCTTGTCTTCCCAGCAATTAATTATAACATTTGCTTCATATTTCATACTTATCTGTTCTCTGAGTATAATACTGTGATATTCTTTACCCCAGCTGACTTTGCCCCACACAGAAATTAGAAGAATGAACCACATAAATTTCAATGTCACCGTGTGCTCAGCTTAATGTATAATATGAATTTTTCAGAAAGGTCTTAATACTATCCTACACACAAGTGGTCTGAAACCCAGTAGGAATATATCCTGGGCACATGGTTTACTATTGTCTTTTTATCACTTTGGAGATGCTTGATTCTGTATGAGTCTAGTAATATGCACCAATCTGCAAAGTCCAGATATCTGTAAGAGCAACTCTCTCATGGAAATGGTTTAACAAAGACCACTGTAATTTCTTAGAAAAGTAAAGGATTAGAGAATAATAACAAGCAGCAAAGGGAATTCAAATAATTAACCATTATATGCAAATTCAGACATTCACTGTCAATGAAAATCTATCAAGCACTGTAAAGCCAGTAAATAATTTTGTACTAGCCCAAGAGGCTTGGTGAGACTGTCCTGGTGTTTTGACATTGTTTTTCTCTCTGTAACGTGTTCTATAACATTAGGAAATATGTCTGTGTCTTGCATTTCTGTACAGAGTAAAAAGATGTTTTCATTTTCTAAAGTCAGGAGCTTTGCTTTTATGTTTGTTTCTTCCAAGTCCTCCATTTATAGATTGATGCTTTCATCCAGCTTCATGAAGTTTTTGAGGATCATGATGTGTTTAACCCAAAACAAAGCAAAGCCATTTGCCACTGATATCAGCTATGGAGCTAAAACATGACTGTGGGTGCTTTTATGACCATTTTGTTTTACCTTGCTCTGTGCTCCAGAACTGCTGTCATGAATTCAGCCTCTCTGCTGTCGCTAAGCAATTCCATTTCATTCAATATAGCAGCCTTACACTGATCTCATCATTGTAATCTCTGGCTGTTTTCCAGGAGTGACTAAAAAACAATGACACATCTGTGATGTGATGTGTTGTTTGTTTCCTTTCCTGTTGTTTGGAGGGGGAAGGGGTGGGTGCAAAGTAAGTTTTCGATCTCTATTTGTGTATATAAATCACTTTAATTGCATGTTGTATGACATGCTGAGTATTTACTGGTTTTAGGATGCCTGACTGAAGAAGTAAAACTGCTTTGACCTTGGGATTTACAACTCGCTATATTGCTTTTTCCAAGAGAAAACAGTCCTGCTTTGATGCATTTTGAAATGACCTTCCATTTTTTTCCTAGGTTCTGTTTGGTGCAATGGTGAGAATCCTGCTCCATTAATTACTCAGAGTAACTCTGCCAAAAAACAGCCCTTAAAAAAATGTTATGGACAAACAGGACAGAAGGCTTTGCCCAGTTTTATAGTGGATGCAGAAAACTCTAACTTGCTGTCAGCAGTTCTGAAATTACAGGCATATACTTTTTAAAGCACACTTGAACATGTTATTGCTGATACTCTGCTTGTTTCCCTGAGAATGGTGGTTTTACTAAAATCTGGGGAGTTTTGCAATAATTTAGGCTAGTACAGAATACATTCAAAATGCAGTATGCTACTGAGTTCCTAAGAAGAGTTCATTATACTTTAGAAAAATGTTGTTAATATTGCCTCTGCCCACAGACAGTACACTTTCCTAAGAAGACTAGAGACACTGTGGAAAATTACAAGGAGATAGTGTGAACTTGTTTCAATAAGCCAGTTCAAGTCTTTACTTCAAGGACTAAAATCTCCAGGGGCCTTTTGCTTCTTAAAGTATATTTATTGCAATTAAAGAGAGAGAGAAACTTCAGACATGAAGGTGTCAATCTGATTTCAAGTATCAGTCACAAGTCCCTACCTGTCCTCTTCAATTATTGGTGCAAAGGTGGCCACAAACCCAGCTGAGATCTCACCATGCTACTTAGAAAATTCAGTGTAGGTTGATTTCATGACTTATTTTTATAAGACAATGGGAATAGTAGCTTGCCATAATGTTAAGGTAGAAAAACTCTGTATAGTAAGAAAGTTTTTTTGAGTATTCAGTTGACATGAGGAATAGAGTGCCTCATTCTGTCTTGGATGTGAAGTTGTCCACAAATCAGAAATCACTAAAACCAGGTATGACATTCCATATACTGCTATGCTTTGTCAAGTCTCTAAAAGCAAGATCTTGAGGGATGTGAAGTGTGAAGGTGAACATGATTTTCAAGAGAGCTGTTTGCCCTTCTTTTCCAGGACCATAACCGGTAGTGTCAAGCTGTGAAAAAATGGTTGCATAATTTCAGCTCAGTTTGCACATTCCTTGTGCTTTCCCATTTTAGTTCTCATGGTGCCCTGAAACAAAGTATAGAGCAATGTAGTTTTAGGCTAGAGGGTTTGGGGCTTTTGAAGGTGATTCAGGGGTCAGAAATGTTGCTCAGAGAGGCTGAGTCAGGAGGAAAATGATCTTTGGCTTGGGCTTTTTGTTTATCCCTTGGATTTCCTAGAATCTTCTCAGAGGTCAACTGTAACAAAGAACAGGATCCAGCCATGAAGAACATTTTGGTCTCTTTTGTCCCAAGACTTTTTAAGTAGTAAAAAAAATTATACCAATTTCTTTATGTTGCTAAGCTTATTAGTGTAACTGAATAGTCAGGGAAGGGGGGAAGCTCTATACCTAATTTTTGGTGCTGTTTTTTTGTCAGAGGAAAGAAAACATAGGGTCCTGTGCACTGGAAAAGACTGTAGGGCAAGAAAGAACCTCCAGAAGTGAAAAACTCCCATTATCTATATGTGAAAAGAAGTTTCAACAGTTTTGTGTTCTCTACTCCTGAAGGAGAACAGTGGGCAATCCCTCCAACACCCCAGCCTGGAACTAACCCCAGCTGTGGTCACATCTGGATGGTACCAACTCCTTATGACAGTCAAATGTATATAAAGACTCTTTGTTAATATTTACCTAGCCCTTTGATCTTCAAAAAGCAGAGCATTCTCAGTTACGATTTAGCAGCTTTTTTCTTGAAAGGATCTTAAAATGGTCCACTTTTTCTTACAAGTAGAGAGAAAATTTGCCACGGGATGCTGGAGTCACAGCCTCAGATCATCCAGAAGAGAGTTTGTGAAATTTATCAGGGGTTTTTGGTGAGATATAGAAGCAACATTTGCTGTCCACCTACAACGTAGTAATTGACAGAAACTCCTATAAAATTGTGAAGAGTGTTGGAGCTATTGATCTATATTCAATTATTCCTGGAAAAAACTATATTATCATTCAAATGTGAATTCTGTCTCACAATTCATTCTTTCCCCTGGCCACATGGGAAAAGATCTGCTGATCCTAAGCCTCTCTGCTTCTGGCATGTGCGCTCTGTTCCTGGGGGAGCTCTGGTGGGCTCACTGCAGCTGGCACACTCTGAGACCAGAGCAGGAGTAAGGTGCCTGGCTTAAGCACAGGGGATCTGTGGCAAATCCTGGCAGCACTGACTGAACAGGTGCACGAGGAAATGTTAAGGCTCTGCTAATTTGGCCAAATCTGACTTTTAAATGGGGAAGAGGTGTGTATCTTTAACAGTAGTCTTTACTGCTATTGCCAAAATGCTGTTCTGAAGTATAAATGGTCCAGAATGCATCAAATACCTGAGAATTAGTTTTGGTAAAACTACTACCTACTCTCATTCTTTGAAGTACTTGAACCTGTGCTGGAATTCAACCCCCATCTCCTAAAAGAAAAAGTCTGAAGTATGGAGCAAGTACGGAAAATTTTACCATGAAATGTTGACCTAAGGCAAAGACATAAGCTACTGAAAACTGGGATTTCTTAGTGGAATGTATTAGGCAGTCTCAAATACAGATTTCTAAGACTATCCAGGGCCAGAGAGACACTTTTGTTTACCTTCTGTAGCTTATTAATGATACAGATTTTTTATTAGAATTTCCTGCTGAGGTAGAAGTACAGAAGGACACCACTTTAATTATACAAGTTGTGCTACAAGTGAAAAAAACAGCTTTTAATCTAATGTTGACAGTTTGATAACAAAATACCATAGCACTATTATTCTTGACAGGTGGCAACCAATGGGCAAAACTATTAGCTGCTTCATGAAGTTCCTCACTTAACTATTGTTTATAGAAGTTGCTTTGACCTCAGTGCAGAAACATCAGTTAACTGAGCTTCTGGTCGGACACAGAAATTGGAGCATCTTTCAGAATTTGTAAGTAAGCTTGTAAGAAGGCATTTATAAAATGGGGGCTTAGTCTAAAACTTTTGTTCAGGAGGAAGACTAGGAAGCTTGGAGTTAGATGTTTTGCAGCAGAAAAGGAATGACTGCTTGACAGATTTAAAGAGTCACGCTTGACAGAATAGTTAAAGCTGTTTGATAGTAAGACTTAAATGTTCAGCTTTATTGGATGACAGACTGAAGAACAGAAAGACTATCAAAATAAACCTTTTTTAATAGATACTCTTTTTTTTTCCTACTTAATAATCCAAGGTCAGACATGCATTTTAATCACAAACCCTCTGAACTTTTCTGCTCAGTCAGGGAAAATAGAACAAATGTAATGCTCTTTTTTGAATGCATTTGTCAGTCTACATACTGAAAGTGCATTCCATAGCTCTGTGAGCAAAGGGAAAGCTTTTTCTTGATTATCTAGGGAAACTGCCTTTGGACAAAAGATTTTGAATTGGAATTTTAGACTTTGTAAAATAATCAGAGTTGTGAATTCCAGTAATATCTGAAAGCGTTCTCTCACATTTACATTTATTACAACATGTGGGGACAATTTAAAATTATCTCAAATTCTGTTTTTTTCTTTGATAATTCTATATATTCAGTTACAGAATAAATCACATTCTCACCCACTTCTGTCTACATGTCTGATTCTTTATATGAGTTCTTTTTTTGTCATATGTTAATGGAGAGCTCAGTCTTGATCAGCTTGACAAACGGATCAAATGTTGCACAAATTTCTTTCAAAAGGTAGCATTGTTCAGGATGAAGTAATAACATTAAACTCTGTTTACTGGCAATGACATGAAATTTTCATTCTTTAAAGCTTTTGCTGTAGTCCTCCCATATCAATCAATAAATATGGCATGTCTCTTGAATTGCAGCTGAGGGGTTAAAAGGAGTGGTTTTTCAGTATATTTTAGTACCTTTCATATTGATATTGACATTAATTTTAGTATGAGTATTATAACTATATATGTCAAATCTATTTTTCGGTTTGTCCTTCAGTAGCAATCACTAATTCACACTGAGGGGAAAAAATTGCTATGAGGTTATATTTAGAAGAATAAATTTTCATCTCCACTTTTTCTCAGCTATATGAGGATGTTTTTGTCAGTGATAATATTTCTGCCTTAGTGTTTAGTCCTATATATTGATTACAATGGATCATTTACATATTCAGGACTATTGATTGTACATAAAAAGGTCATTCATTTGATGTTAAAATTATCTTTAAGATGAAGAGAGAAAAGAGATTATTTTTTGAGCATGTAAAACAATTTAAAAAATGCAGTCTTTCACATCCATCTCCCATGTTGCTCCTAAGGTTTGTTATAAAAACCTCTGAGATTTCATTTTTTTTCTCCTTTAATTTTCCCAGTCGCTTGGCAGTAGGGGAGAAATATTCCCCTTTGCAACTCCCATTATTCTTCATTTATGCTGCAACTAGAGCCCTAGTCCAGGAAATAGCTGAACACATCCTTTTTTCCTATTGGGCTCAAAATATCCTCACGTCCTCTCTTAAATGTAGGTCAAATTTTGTATACTGAAAAATTTTTTATATTGAAAAATATATAACCTTTAGAATACATTGTATTACAAAAATGTATGATTGATACAATGAAATAATTAAAACAAAACCTCTACATGAGGAATAACTTGGTCCATATAGAAAAGAAGAAATTAGAACAGTGTTAAGGATTTATTTCTATGGTCTATGTACAGTGCCTGAAATCCCAGCAGATTCCGCTGAGTTCACCATATTTTCAGAATAAACCAATTCCAGACATAATTATGGACCGAGTCCATAAGTCTTCCCTTCAGCTGGATTTATAATTAGCTTGTTAGTCCTCCTACAGCTTAAGAGAAATGACCTTTTTAGAGTCAAGATATCCTTTCTCATGATAGCATCAGAGTTATGACAGTAAAAAATGACATTACTTTGTTTATTGGCCTTGCAGTCAATTACAGCTTTGCCTTGTAATATAATAAGATTATTTTTAAAGTCAAATTATTAAAGAGTTAGAGAGTGTTTTTGTGAGAATATTATCACCCATGAGAGAAAGTACAGTGCATATCACATCTGCTATCCCAGGCAGATATTCCCTCTGCTATGTTTTTGTTTGTGACTCTGCAAATGTTTCACCTAAAGATCAAAAGGAACTGTATCACTGGAGAAAAAAGGATTAGCTCCATCAGAACAACAGTACTAATTTGCTAGCAATTTTGCTGACATATCAAATGTTTTAAGGAACTCTCTGCCAACTTTCTCCAGGGTCTTTGCAGATGGTTGGTGGTGATTCCACAAAAATGGAGAAAAGCAAAACCATAAATGAGGACCTGCCTTACCTTAAGCTTGAACTCCATTATAAAACCTACTTTGTTATTAAAAAATTTTCTGTTCAGAGGCTCAGATAAGCAAGGTATTCAGGACTCCAACCTCCACTCAGCCTGTAGCCTAATGCTTTTAAATGGTAAAAGCTTGGCATAAACCTAAACATCCCACTGAATAAGTCTCAGAAGAATGAGAGTCTGCATTTTTTTCTTGATTTGAAACACATTCATCTTTTTTTCCCCAGTGTGATATTTTTGTTTCTGAAATTGCAGACAAAACAAAAGCAACAACTAGGAGGATGAGGTGATACAGGATGCAATTTTCCTTGTATTTAGTTGTTGAGGTTTTCTCAAAGGTCATACGTATTTCAGAAGTCAATCCATCTTAAATTTTTTAACTATTTTTTTCTTTTTTTAGTAACTTAAGTGGTCCAACCCTGTTCAAAAGAATTCTAAAGAATCAGTTTTTATAAATCCTCCTATCAGGTTGTATCCAAAACACAGAAAAGACAGGCATAATTACTATACTTTTGTAAGAAAAAAAAAACAAAAAGAAGAAGTCAAAAGGCATGCAGAACATTGCTTAACATAATGGCAAAGTATTTAATAAGCATTCTATGTACTGGTGCAAAATAAATTATTTCTTTTAGCTTCATAAGAGTGGTTGGATGGTGAACAATACTTTTGTCAAGAAACAAAATGTTTTTCCAGTGGTTGCACAAACAGAATAAACCAGAAAAAGAACATTATTTTGTATAAATGATCAATCTCTTCGTGGTCCTTGAGGCTCATTTCATAACAGATTTCTGCAAGGCTACACCACTGAGTCTGTGATGCATGTAATAGAATTGGAGAGCTCCAATACAATCCCAGACTGGGAGGATCCCTATTTATCTACACATTTCTAACATCAGGTCTAGATTTAATGGCCTTGGTAACTTTCAAAAGACTAATAAGCTGATCTTCAAAAATAGGTTTTACCTATAGCTCTATCTGGTAGCTAATATAGGTGGTATTTTCATTAGGAAACTGAGGTAAATGACAAAGCTCTATTACATATATAGCTTCTTCACATATAAGCAGATTTGACTATTCCTGCTGCAATATTTTCTCACAACTTTAAGTGCAGGAGAGTTTATGCTCTAAAAGAAAACAGGCTGAGTTGCATTCAACTGCCTTGAGCCTTAATAAAGAAGCTCTTTCTGGGTATCTCAGTGGAAGCTAAGCAGTGCTCTGCAGCTCTACAAATCAAGGTAGGAAGACATAAAAGGTTTCTTTAAGCTGAGAGTTCAGCTCCACTCCACTGCTCCTTCTTACCCTTTCCCACTAAGACACCTTCAGTATTCACAGAAATTTCACAGTACATATAGATGCTCACAACCATAAAAGACAAAATCCTCTATAAAGGGAAACCTTATTTTCTTCCAGCTGCTGCCCAATATACTGAGAGAAATTAATACTTCCTGGAAATTAATAATGCTTCTCTTTGTTCTGAAATCAACTCTTTTGAACCTTAACCTTGGAGTGACAGGATTGCAAATATTGAAACATAGTTGAATTGTGCAACCTATATAATAATGTAAAAAATAAAAGAGACTGTTGTTCTGACCTGCCTGGATTCACAGCAGAATTCTAAGTTTGTGGAAAAGAAATCACATGAACAGATTCTTGGTGAAGAACAGACAGAAAAAATTATCAACTACCAATAGCAAGAACATCAACTTGTTTTGCTAATAGAATATGTACTCCTTCATCTGCAATTTTCACCACTGACAATTCTTACCATTTGACTGATTTAGAAAAGCTGCAAAACATCAGTATTAATTAAACACAAACCAAAATAATTTCACAGTTAAAAATACCCACTTTTATACTTGCTATTTGATTAAAAAATGTCATCTTTCTACACCTGCTTTAAGACGAACTTGAGTTTAACAGAACAAATTACAGAATTGATTTTACAATTTGCTTCATGCTCTCACACCCTTTTAGCCCCTGGACAGCAAGTGAGAAAAAGGAGTGCAATGAAAATAGATTGAAAATCTTAGGGAATTCAATTTCAGATCTGTGTCCAAGCCCAATATTTTTCCTAGGGATCATTTGAGAAAAGTCTATTTGAAATGTAAAACTACCCACAAACCTTGGACATTTACACCAGTTAATTTATTCACCTTCACTTCCAAGACAAATGATACAAATGGAATTTACTCTTATCAGCACACTGTAATTAATGGCAGAGCTCAACTTTTTGCTACAAATCTTGCCAGGCAATGTAGTTCATATAGCAGGACAGAGCAGGATAAAAGCTCAACTTAATTTTGCTGATAATTGTTCAGCAGGGTGTGTGACACGTCTGAGGGAAAATTCCAGAGCAATGAAGTAAGGCAGTGCTGCTGTCAAACACTGATGATAGATTTAAAAAAGCTATCTGGCATGTATATATTTTTTTCCATTGCTGGGGGGATATTATGTACAAAATTGAGAAGAGAAATCACTACTATAAATCTCTATTTTTAGATCAATGCTCAAAAGACAAAAAATTATGGATTTAAAAACTTTGTCTGAGCTCCCTAGCACAATCTGTGCAAGGACTTTCCCCCAAACCAGAAGAGGAGCAACTTGTAGGGAAAATTTGACTATTAGGATCCTAATTTACAACTCTTTTAAGGATAATCCAATTTAAAGACTGCAAAAATGTTCATCTAACAAGACCCTGAACTTCCTGATATTCAGCAGTAAAATACCAAAATACCCCATAGAAAGATCATGAGAATAGAATAGAGTAGAATAGAATAGAATAGAATAGAATAGAATAGAATAGAATAGAATAGAATAGAATAGAATAGAATATTTAGGATGGAAGGGACATACTTGAACATACTATTCCTGTTGCCTGACCATATTAAGGCTAACCAAAAGTTAAAGAATAATGTTAAAGGCATTGTCTAAATATCTTAAACACTGACAGGCTTGGAGCATCAACTCTCTCTCTAGGAAGCTTATTCCAGTGGGCAACCACCCTCTTGGTAAAGAAATGCTTCCTTAATGTGCAAGGCTAACTGTCTCCTGGCACCACTTTGAAGACCACTCTTGCTTTGAAATACTCTTTCACCTACTTCAGTAAAAGGTACCTGCGGAACTCTGTCATCTTAAGGCACTCTGTGACTAAGGACAACTTTATAAAACAGGAGCAATTTTATGTGCAGAAATTAAGGTTCATCATACCTATCTTTGGCTGACTGATCAAACCTTAGTCAAGTTTCTAGACTAAGCTAGCTGTTTAGCCTCCTTTGTCAGGATTAAAGAGTGACTGCCACCTCCAGTAGATGAATCATCCCACCTACCTAGATGAATACCTCAAGGTGATCAGCTTTGCTTTAGACAACTCACTGTCAGACAGCTTCAGCTGGCCACTCCTACTCAAAGTAATCCCAGGCTTTCATACTTTTAGACTGCAATAGAAGATGAGATTACGTGGATTTTAGGCAATAATTTACACATTTGGGAAAGCCCAAAGACAGATGTTACAAGGAAACAGGAGGTTTCCCTCTTTGCCACCTGTAGAAGCAGGCACATTTTGATGTCCCTGTGCCACAAGTGATCAGACTCAGCTTGGGGATCCTACTGCCAATATTGCAGCCAGCTCCCCTGTCCCTGCTTCATCCTTCCAGAATGATCAGAAACCTCAAACAGGGAAAACCTTTAGGAGTAGTCTTTCCAGACTGTGAATAAAAGACAGTTGGTAAATGTTACAATACCAGCCATCAAATGATTAATGGAGTTTCCTCATTACTCTGCTACTTCCTCACCAATTTCAGTATCTATGTGCCTTGCCTTACTTTCCAGTCTTCTAATGCCATAGTGTGTTGTTTAAACACAATCCAAACATATTAAATTATTAGATCTTACTTGCCCTCAATAAAGTTTCATTTTATTGGTAGGAAACAGTTGTTTTCACTTCATAGTTTTAAATATAATTAATTCACTATGGACTCAAACAGTATTTAGTACTCTTACATATTTCACTGTTACATTAAAATATATGTCTTTCCTATAAAGTATCTGAGTCTGACCTACAAATTCAGTCAAAAAGAAAGGATTTTTCCTTAAATCTGTACAGAACCTGGAATAAAGAGACATACTGAACTGGGTTACTTAACTATAGGCACACCAGGTAATCAACAGCAACACTGAAACTTTTTGAGACATTTTTTGAAAGCAGATCTTTTGATACCTAGAATTTGAAGCCTCCTTCAGACATTTCCTTCCTTCCCACAGCTTTCAGTCTTGTCATTCTGTGGAAGGGATTACTGTACAGGTTATTCTCTGTGAAGATGTGCTTTGTATGCTCTGGGTCATAGCTTCTGCAGTCAGCAGCTTTGCCCAGAAGCTTTTACTAAAAGAGCAAAAGATAAAATGGAAAAGAAGGCATTATACCAAATGAAAAAGTTGTATCGACTTTTGTCCTTCTTTTTCAGTTTTGCATTCTCTGGATGTTTATTACCTTTCAGATTATAGACTGTGTTGGTGAGGGATTGTGTACTCCTCCCTGATTTTATTGTATATAGCACGGTCTCTGAGCAAGACTATATTTATAAAATGCACAATGCTTTTGTGTTCAGTAAGACCTAAATAAACACTGCCTTTGTGGCCAGACAGGTATACAGATGCCTGATGATGAAGAAATAGACCAGGTTTTTTTCCTGAAGCTGAGAGCTAAACAAATCACTTTTTGCCTTTCTTTGGAAGCATCAGACCTTGATGATTAAATACATCTTTCTATAATAACCAAGAAATGAACCATTCTGCAGGTTTCTTCAAGGAGATGAGTCATCATATCCTACATGAGGATCTGTCTTGGAGGTTGGCATGACCTCAGTTGAAGTTATGAATTAATGGTATTGACCTTTCCTTCATTTTCTGAATACTACAGATATCAACACTAATTTTGCTAAGGTTCAGTGAGATGTGAGGGATTTACAGCCCAAAATGTCTGAAATAAAACCCAGGTTACACAGATTCAGAAGCTGTCATAAGATGAAATTGTGCTCTGGATGAACAATCTTAGACAAGGTTTAGGCTACAGCAAAATCTGAATTGGTAGCAGTTTCTATAATTTTCTCTTCCAAGTATATAAAAGAAAGGGAGAAACAAGTTTCCAACTCCAACTACAAAGCAGAGAAAGAAAAAGAGTTTTAAAGAATACCATCCTGAAAGCCAGGGGGAAAAAAGTTCAGTCATTATCTTGTTCTTTTTATTATTAATCTCTCTGAGACAAAGAAAGATATTCTGAGTTATTTCTATGGCTAAAACTGACCCCCAAAGGCTTATCAAAAGCTGTACCATGCCCCAGTCTTCCTAGCAGAGGCCACAAGAAGAAAACAAAGTCAGAAAGTCAAATAGTGGATTCATTCTCTCTTTTGTTTAAACTCTCTTAAAAAAGATCTTTGGGCCTTTCTATTGCACAGAAGCAAATATGAAGATGTAGATGTGCCTCCACAGCTGTTACATAACTGGAGTTGTAACCCCAGTTAAATACCATATTTTTCATTGATAGAAATTTGGAAAATTCATTTGTAACTTCCTCTATGTTGGAGAGCTTTGGACAGCGTTAGTTGGCATTACATGAGAGAAAATCATATGTTAAAATATAGGCTATGGCAGATTAACAGCTATAATAATGACTCCACTTTTTTTCAGTATAAGAACTCTTCAATCACTGGTAGTGGTGGGATTTCTCATGATTTTTAGAGGAATTAGACCAGATCCATCAGCTAAATAAAATTCTACAACAGGGAAGCCACAGTAATTAAAACCTCTTGGTTTGACAGCTTGAGAAGGAAGAATCTGCTAAGATACCAGAATATCTTTTAATAGTAGATTAGTCTTGCATTAATCTATTTAAGGATGAACATTTCTATAAAAACATCTGCTTATTGACCTTGCCAACATTATGTCATTGGCTAGTTTTCCCTCTGAAAATTCCTGCATATAGGATGTGGATGGAGCACCATAAACCCTGATTCTTATTCAGATGAGCTGAATTGCATGCAGGAATATAAGTGGGTCTGGGAGGAATAAAAGTACTAGTGCATAGTACTTTAGGGCTGTCCAAACTTGAAATCAGAAGTCTGGTATGTCTCTTTGAGGGTCTGTGAGGAGTCAGTGGAAAATGAACAAAACCCAAACATACTCTCCCTCCCAAATATGAAGCTTAAAAAAACCCAAAATACTTTGTGTACGTGTGTAACAGCTAGAATTTGGGTTGGTAACTATTGTAGGGGCTCATTCCAGCACCCTGTGCAGCTTTGTGGTGCTGGGATTCTGACAGCATGAGCATGGTTGTGGAGATTCCCATTGCCCAGAACTAGAAAATCAGGCTGAAGAATTTAATTCAGAGGTCTGTTCTCCCCACACTGCTTCTGCAGTTATTGAAGCATGGCTGAAACCTCTAAATGGACACTCAGAGAAGATTAATTTAAGTGATACAACTACACTGTGGAAAAGTTGATGGAGGTGTTGACAGGGCAGCTCAGCCAGCTGTTTGAGAGCTTAAAGCCCTGGGCACCCACAAGACCTGAGAGCTTCCACCTACATTTTTGTGCAGCCTTGGAGAAGCCTTTGTTTCAGCAATAAACAGGAGAGTACAAGGTCCGGCACCCTTGGGCCATTCCATGTCAGATGCATAAAAGCCCTGTAACAGCAGATGAGCTGGGTGAAGTCTGGACTGACCCACAGGGCAGGTAAATACAACCTGAGGTGTTTTGTAAGGCATTTAGCATTACCTCAATTTTCCACAGGTGTGCCAAAGCATTTACAGGACTGTTTCTGCAGTTGCTGAATCTGGCCACAAACTATGGCTGTGGAGCTGTTTCTGTGCAGCAGAGTATCTTCAGTCCTTCTCCATTTATCAAGTCCATTGGATGCTTAAGAGGCTTCTGAATCATTTTGCCTAAAGATACAAGAGGTGTCTGTGATGTGTTCTGGTCTTTCATCAATGAATGATTTTCATTTACTGGACTAACTTTATAGTTCCTGATTGGTTGTTGTATTGGTTTGGCACGGCCTGGTTTTAGGTGGCAGGGGGGGCACAGAGATGGCTCCTGTGAGAAGCTCCTGGAAACTTCCACCGTGTCCAGCAGAGCCAATCCCTGATGGCTCTGAAGATGGACATGCTGCTGGCCAAAACTAGGCCAGTGAGAGGTTGGTAATCCCTCTGTGATGACATATTTAAGAAGAAAATCAAAACAAAGTCACTCAGTTTTTGTTTCCAGTCAGAGCAGAGGAGGAAGGAGAACATGTGAGGGGAAACAACATGGAGACACCAAGGTCAGTGGAGAAGGAGGGGCAGGAGGTGCTCCAGGTGCCGGAGCTGAGGTTCCTCTGCAGGCCCTGGTGCAGCCCATGGTGAGGCAGCTGTGCCCCTGCAGCCCATGGGGATCCATGGGGGATGCAGAGATCCACCCACAGCCCATGGGGATCCATGGGGGATGCAGAGATCCACCCACAGCCCATGGGGATCCAGGGGGGATGCAGAGATCCACCCACAGTCCATGGGAAGGTGCCCGTGCCGGAGCAGGTGGATGTCTGGAGGAGGCTGTGATCCAATGGGAGACCCGGTGGAGAGAGAGAGGCCCTTGCTGCCAGGCTGGAGCAGACTGTCCTTGGAGGAGTGCACCCCGTGGAAAGAAACACCCACGGCACAGCAGTTTTGGGAGGGCTGTGTGCCCATGGGAAGGGAGACCCACGGCACAGCATTTCCGGGAGGGCTCTGTGCCCGGGGGAAGGACTCACTCTGCACCAGTTTTGGGAGGGATGTGTGCCTGTGGGAAGGACTCACTCTGCAGCAGGTGCATTGTGGCTGCTGCTCCTGAGAGTGGCCCCACGCCAGGGAGGTTAATGGAGAACAGTCACCTGTGGGATGGACCCCACGGCCTCCCAGGGGAAGACTCCTCTCCCAGAGCAGCAGAAGGAAATCTCGGTGATGGACTGACCCCATGCCCTGTCTCCCTGCGTTGTTGGTGGGAAGGAGAGAGGGGCTGGAGTGAAAGGGTGTTTTAAGGGCTTATTTTACTTCTCATTATCCTCCTCTGATTCTGTTAGCAATACATTCAGTTTTTAACTTTAAGGTAAGCCTGTTTTGCCCTTGAACTGTTTCCTCCTAGCCCTTATCTCAACTCATGAACCCTTTGTTAACTTTTTTTTCTTTCTTGCTTCTGCCCAGCTGTGGCAGGGGAGGGTGAGTGAGTGACTCTTGTGGGTGCCTGGCATTGGGCCAGTGTCAAACCATGACAGTCATTTAAGTGGAATATCCATTCACATTTTCACACTGCTAAGGGAAGCATTCATAGTCAGCACCATGACTTGCTGTATTAGCACAATCAATCCAGTTCAGTGGGTCCTTTCTGGATTTGGGAATCTGAGTCTGAATAGATCTGCCTTGATATTAGTCAGTCTAATGATTCCTCTCCACTGAGATGACAAGAACAGGCTAGTGCCTTTCAAATTGACATTCTGGTCCCAGTTGATTTTCTTCAGGAATGAGTCATTGAAGAGAATCTCTTTGGTGTGGTTTACCTGCTTTTTACTGACATCTGCTCTAAATGGCACAAACCCATGGTCAAGATTAAAAAAAAACCATAAAAATGCTTCTTTATTTCTACTACATTTAGAAGTAATTCATAAGCTATTAGCACCATTATACCAGCATACTTGGCACTATTCATTTGGGCAGATAAACCTGTGCTTAAGGGGATGTATCTGAATTTGAAACAAATAAACAAGCAAAATACACATACTGGTATAAAAGCAGTCTGGAGCAGGCTTTGGGCATTTAAAATGCATTAGGTGACAGGTGCACCAGAGCCAGTGAGAATTGCTAATTAGAACTTTTCAGGAGAGATAAAAGAATAGGCAAGATATTACATGAAAATCATAAACTAAATGTAAATTTTGAAATAAAATATGTGGAAAAAAAAGACCAAAAGAGTCAAGATTTTCTTATGCTACATTATGTTAACTACCACTTGCAATTGTTATAAATGTCACTTGCAGGCTTCCAGCTGTTCTGGAATAGGTTTGTTTTTAAAGCACTGACTGAATAGAATAATTGTTTTGTAATGTTGAACTGTATGGTATGTTGGTTTTGCTTTTGCTTTTTAATGTATTTAACTGAGTAATCAAATAAATTTCATGCCTCAGATACCTGCAATGTGATAGGAAATACTCACTCTGAGTATCTAAAGACACATATTCACTTCAGTGATTTGTCTAAGCTGTATATTTCCATTGTGCAGCAGATACCTCCTATGCCTCTGATCAAGTTAAAGCACTCATCTTTCAAGACTTGTGTACATTTTAGCTATTGTTCAGCAGTTATTTTTCTATTAAAAAAAATCTTTATGTTTTTGTACAATATTATTATCTACATTACAGTCTCCAACTTCGGCAATACACTTTCTTAATTAGTATAGCACTTTTCAAGCTTTAAGTTTGGTTTTATGACCTGCTTTGATGATGTCATGCATAAATTCCCCTTCTCCCTTTTATTGTTGTATAAGCTGGGTGGCCTAAGGCCCTAATTCTTGTCTCATGTTGTTTTTATTCCGTGAAATAAATCTAGTGTCTTCAGGGAAGTTACTTGTGATTTAAACCCTCAGCAGAGGAAAGCCAAAGCTTCAGGTTACAGCAGTACACAATTGAATTGTAGTGACTTGACAAGCTGCCTCCTGTCAGCTGAGCAGCTACAAGTATCCAGGAGAATGTTTTTAGTCCAATTAATTACGAGAGAGTATAACTTAGCTTAAATGAATGAATGAGAGTGAAGACAACAGAAGGCATCAAGAAAAAGAGCTTTTCTAGGCTATTTAGTGCTTGACCCTAAGGTGTAGCTTCGGTCTGTAACAAAAAGCTGTGAACTGCACTCTGGAAGCCAGGCTTTTAGAAGCCTGTTGCTCTCATCCTGGCGCCAGGCTCCTCCATCACCACGTTCTAGGCTCCCATTTTACAGCCAGGGAGGCAACCATCCACTTTTAAACTGTGATTTATATGACCTGTATTATTAGAAGATTGTTTGTCGATGAGATGAATTGCATCCTAGAGCATATTAACCCTGCTAAATGTAATTCAGGTAACTTTCAAAGGAGAGAAAGCTGACTGATTTAAGCACAGAGTTATGCATTGCCACCTGTTGAATCCCACCTGAGTCTCATATGAGTAGGCTTTATTTATTCAATGTAGTAACTAGGACTCAAGTAAGGAGCAGGTTTGCTTTGATCTCTCTTCTGGCCACACAGGGAGGTATTTGTGGTACCTAGTTTTAAACATCTAAACTGTAATAATGGACTAGCAAAGACAGGCTAATCTAGGTGTGTAGATTCCCTTTACAATAAAAGGGAAACAGTCTCTTGTAGAGGTAAAAAAATGTTGTTCTGTTATACATATACATATATATATAGGTCTCTTTCCTATATAATGTAGGATATCATACTCCAGAGGTACCTTTTTCTATATTGACATGAAATGGTAGTCTGGATAATTGAGTCAGATGGACTGAATTGATAGACTGAACACTAGGGAAGATGAATGTTCTAGAATGTGGTAACTGAGAAGCAATACACTTCACTTTTGCTTTATTTGTCCTGTCTCTTCCCCTTCTCTTCTCATGCAGATTTTTCTCTCTCCACAGGTTGAGTAGAGGACCATAACATTTTCTCATTCCATGTAAAAATGAGAAAGTACATGCAGTTAGCAAAGCTTTTTTCAGGTCGGGAAAATTGAAATTGTAGTGATCAAATGTGGCACTGTGTTGGTGACCAAACGGTGTCCTCCCCCCAAAACCTCTTTCCTTTTCCAGTTCTCTGAAGGGTTTGTCCTAAGATAAGAACACCAGGCTGGTATTTCTGGAAGAACTGTCTGGATGTTCACATAACCAATGCACTTCAGAAATGGGGGAGCTGAGATGTTTGTGACTGACTTTGATGCACATCAACCCAAAAAAGAGTGTAGGATAGTCTCTCTCTGCTGGAGACTAGGCCATCTGGTCTACCAAGGTTTCAGGCAGCTTCCATGTAGATCCCCACCCAGGATCTACAGAAGCTTGAAGATGGGATACACTTTTGGATAGGTGCCTATAAAGCACTAAAGTCCAGTCAAATACAGAAAAAAATCAGGTGCTTTGTTGCATTGTAATAGTGAATTCTGCAAAGCCAAAGACCATAAACATTTGGCTTTGCAGAATTTCTAGCTGAACCTGCTTATAACCCTTTAGACATAGACTGTTGGCCAAATCTGAAACTCAGTGGACTGAGCCACACCTAGACTTCTCTAAGAAGTTTAGGAAGCAAGTGAGTCTCACTAAAGCTCATGACTCAATAGGAGGGACCACGACTGGATTATACTAAGGTCCATTGTAGCAGATGATGAGTTGTATAGATACTGCATTGGCAATATTTAGATACTGTATTAGCAATAAAGCTAATCATAATCCACATAATCATTGAGACCTTCTTCTTGTGCCTGGCCAGGAACCTTCTCCTGGCTGCTCTGCTACAAGCATACAACATTAACCTGGCATGCCCTGCTAAATCTGGTGAGCTTCTTGCCCTGGTCAACAGCTCCTTCTCCTACATCCAGCTAGAACTTACAGGAAAAGTAACAGCAAACTGGTAACAGATAAAGTCAAATGAATAACTGACTGTGCAGAGGAAAAAAGACATTGCAGGCAGCAAAAGTCCAAAATCAGTAGAAAAAAATAGTGCACAATCCTGCATCCCTTACATAAATAGTTTGCAAAGAATTACAAGACCAGGACTTTTAAAATTAAGGACTACTCTTTAAATTTAAGCTCAGTAGACTCATTAAATCAGTAAACAAGAACTGTATGTTGTGAAAAGGGAATTTGAATTGTAACTTCACTTTGTAGTTTTCTCCTTCACAAATAGCTTTAGACAAAGCAGTAAAACATCATAATCTCATCTTTACTCCATTTTAGTTTTCAGCATCCAGTAATCCAGAAAACTGCTTTTCTAGAGTATGTAGCATAGCATAAAAACAAGAATTTCCATTCCCCAGTTTTACTGTGTCCTCAGCTTCAGGAGGAAATAGTCTAGAGAAAAAAAACTTAGCTAAGACATACTGTGAAGTTTTGTTTACCTATCAGAGCATAAGCATTATATTCTAGGGTTTTGTCCTTTCTAACTTACTACTTGAAAATATTTGAATAGACACTAAGGAAAAACATGGGAAACTCACAGTGACAAAAACTATAATTAAAAATAAAACATGTTTAAGTGTTTGTTTTATTTTAAGCAGAGAGACAAAGTCATGATAAATTTGTGTGTATTTGCATTTTATGTGTGTTTGTAAAGCACATAAGAAAAATGCAGCCTTCATGTTGATAGAGATTGATAGGATATTACTACAACACTTGGGACATGAATAGTAGTAAAGGATTATCAGCAAACAACAGTCTAGCAGAAGTAATCTTGAATTAAATGGCATGCAAATCTCTGAAGTAGACTGAGTATAGAAGGCAATCATTAAAGATAAGAAACTCTTTAATGGAGAGGCACATAGGAGAAGTTTCCTCATATATCTTCTAACTTTCTGGTTTTAAATGTTCATCTGTGGTAAATAAAGCTTTCTTTCTTCTTCATAAAATTTCAGTGTTGTATTGTTCTCTTATCAGTAACAGTTAAGTATAAAAACACAGTAAAAGAAACCATAAACACTTGTGAAGAGCTATGGTTCCCACAGCGTACCTGTGTGTGCATGACTCCTCTTGGAAACATCATTCAGAGGTTTACACTTCTTATGCAATTACAATTTCATTTGAATTTTATATTTTCAATGATGGTTACATTTAAGATGCTTCTTTCAGGTAATAGCCACTCTGTGCCTTGACTCAGGGACTTCACAGTTGCACATATCAGCCTGTTGCACCTTGAGGTAGTTCAGCTCAGAGAGGCCTTTCTTTCTGCCTTGCTGCACCTCAGATTGGGTTGTAGGCTCGAGTTGCGCTTGCCTAGGGTTAGACTAAGTCTAGGAGGTTCTTTGGTACTGCCATGATTGAATGTGTTTCTGAAACAACTCTTTAGAGATGTGGGAATGCCTATTCCAGTAGATATTATGGTGCTCTTCTCCAGGAACATCCAACAGAAGAGATTATACTAATACTCTCATTTTTATCTGCAGAACCTAATAACTTACTACTGGCCTACATTTGCAGAAGTTCACTGTTTCCACTATTCCTGTCACCAAGTTAACAGGTGTAGGCAAAACTCCCAAAATAGCTATTCCCGTTTTCTTTCTATGTAGTGGCTAGACAGAGAGAAAATTCTTCATAGGGAAGACATAAGAAAATAATAACCTATATAAAATATCTTAATTGATAGACAGTCTACCTTTGCATTGTCTTTACAAGACTTACTCAAAAGTAGTAAAAGAGAATCTTCTGAGATTTGAATTATTACTATTGTTTGTGTCCATTTATTGCAGGTACAAGTTTTACAAGTATTTGTTGCCATGATCAATCTCCAGTTCTACTGGCACAAGTCATCCTGCCCAAGAGGTATAATGTTTCAAAGAGTTCAATGAAATCTGGAAAGTTCTGGTACATTTTTTTTCATGCTCCCTAACCTTTCTGCTGAGTGGTGTGCAATGGTGGGTCTACCAATTTATTCTTTTCAGCTTTTCTGCCTACTCATATAAATAATACATGTAAGGAGAGGAAGAAGGCTCAACTCTCAAGAACTACAGAGTAGAAGGTGTGCCTGTCTCACAAAGGGATTTGGGAGTGCAATATTTGAAAAGTGATTACAGACCCCTTAAAAGAAAAAAAAAAAAAGAACCCTGATATTACTTTTGAAAAAGGGCTCTGAGACTTAGAAAAACACCTAAACTGGTAAAGGTAGAGGAAAGAGAAGTTAGCAGTACTGATTATTTTGCTACTTTAATGCTGACAACATCTTTTCCATTTCATCTGACAAATGCCTGGATTTTCTGCAAACTTTGCTACTCTATCTGCAGTAAAACTAGAGAAGTAGAATATTCAAACACATTTCTCTTAGGTTAAGCTTTTCTCACAAAGGGAACATCATGGAAAACAGAAACAAATATGCTCAAGAAATGATAAAATTTTAACTCCAATTTTAATTTTTACTAAAGGAAATATGAAAAACGTAAGTAGTTAGTAATAGCTCTAAACAGAGACAATCATTACAGGTTGAGATACCTTACTGTAAGATGCACTCACTTCCTTGTAGGTTTCGGTTACTTATTTTAAACACATAACCAACCACACACACACAATACTTGTACATGAAGCTGCAGTAGACTGAGCCTAAAAACTTCAAGGAGAGTGTAAGTCAGGCCATTAATCCAATTCATATTTGGAAAATAGCTGACAGTGTTTAGAACTGAAATGACAATTTCAAATCTCCCCAATACCATGGGGAAATCTCAATTTCAGATTTTTTTCCCCTGGCCATAGAAGGTGTTTGAAGGACTTGAACAGAGATTTAATATTTTACTGAGAAAAACCATTCTGCCTTGAAAAGGTCAGGATTATATAAAGTTTAATGATTTTCATGTACACTAATTTCTAATTGCAGCTCATCCCAGCTCTTTTCTTTCTTTTTTTTTTTTCCTTTTTTTTTTTTTTTTACTGAGCATTTTCCTCCATTTTTCTTCAGGGTTCCAGAATCCTACTACTTTTCTCACTTTTAGAGCTCACATGCTTTTTATCTTTTATATTAGAAAAATACGTTCTGCTGGTGAATCTAACTGCTCATCAACTCTATTTCATGTTTCCTCTCTTAGTTTAAGTTGAAACCTTTTCCCACAAATTCTCCAAAAGGTAGTTTTGATTTTCTTCTTACCTACATTTATTGAACAAACAGACAAGAGTAAGTCACATAATCTTTGACATGTAAAACATATTATGAAGGCTTTGAATTACAATCATTTGCTCTAGTCAGAGCTATGTCAAAGTATGTCTGCCACTGATGAAATGTTTCATTTTTACCAGAATCTAAAGCAGAACTGCTTCTTAGAGAGTGTAATTGCATTGCATAAGGCACTACTCAAAATGGTTTGTCTGTCCCATCAAGACCTTCACATTCAGTCATCACCTTCCAGCAACTGCACGCTAAATATGCTCAATTTTTTTTTCATGATGTAAAGGTTTCAAAATTTCCTTTCTTTGCACATGTGTAATTTAGACTGTTTAGGCTGGATATTAAAGCCTAAGTTTGTTTTCATGGGCATGTGTTGGATTAGTGGATCAGCTGGAGTTTACCTATTTACTTAATTCAACTGTATACCCCTTGAGTTGCGGTGTACTTCACTGGACACCTTGCCTTTATTCTCACTTGCCTTTGAACTATTCAGTTTAAAGAATGACTGTCGAATCCCTCAGACCCCAGGACATCAAACTGCACATATGAAAATTCTGTTACCCAAAAAGTAAACCAGAGTTCAAAACCAAATAGGATGTTATTCCACAAATATTATTTAAACATATAAACAAAAGCAATAGACTGTATTAAGACCACAGTGAAGTAAAACTTTAGCCTACTACCATTAAGTGATAGGAAAAGTGAATGCATTCAGTAATGTTGATCCTCCCCCAAAGTTCACTTCTGACTGAGCAGCACCAGTTTCAAGGTAAATAACTGAGCCTTGACCTTGAACCCCTCTTTTCCTTTTGAAAAACAAGTTTCCTTCTCACAACAACCATGCTTGCACTCTTCAAACTCCCATAATAGCAACAAATTGTTGAGTGGAATTGGCCCTAAATTGTGCTGCTTGAATGGCAAGACCAAGCTGAGAATGAAGCTATGGACATAAACTGACCATGACACCTGACTTGGCAGGTGAGAGCCTGGAGTTCTGACCCTGGGTCTCCCATGCAGTGTTAACACGGCCTTAGTAATCTTGAGTAGAGAAAGGCAAGGTTTTTATATTTTCCAATGGGTTTTTATTATTAGATGTTTCAAATCTACATATAACACAGAGTTGCTCATTGTTTTCAGAAGCATGGATTTTAGCTGGCATACATCTAATCACTGAATAGTCTGGAGATGTCACCTAAATGTCCCTTGCGAGATTTTTATTTTGTAAAGACAGCCTTCTCCCAGAGTTTTAGGTACCCACACTTCAGCCTAAAACCCAGCAAAAGGAAGTAAAGAATTTCTAATTCCTTCAAATCTTCATCTCTGTAATGCACTAAATTATTGAGAACAATCCAAGAAGTGCTTTGTTTTATCTGTGGTCTGATATGCAATTCTTACAGACAGGCTCAAAAGCACAAAATAATACTGAAGAAGAAAGGAGAGATAACAAAGGTTACTATGTCAACTGATGTATTTTAATACTATTCTATGTAGCTGTTTATAAGAGTGATCATTTTTCGTTAAAGAACAGGATTCAATTTTAGTGCACCGAGAAACATATTTTTCTTTAAGGTGTGGTAGTGCTGAATACCATTACTGAAGAACAAAAATGTAATTTCAGTCCTGACTTCATATATATAAACTTTGTTGACATTGTTTTCCTCTATTGCTTTGGCAGTATCCCTTCATATACTGTTGTCATTTTGAGGTAATAAGCAGTAGCATTACTGTCATCTAACAGATTTCTTTAGTAGGTGTGCAAGTGCATGAGCAAACCCCAAACATACCTTAGGTGGAGATGCCCTTTTGTGATGACCATGTAGTTATGTTTTGATCAAATTCGTCAAAAGAGAGAATTTGCTTTTTGTGTAAATACTGAAGACAGGGGGAAAATTATTAAGTGTTTTGAATTTGAGATAAATGTCACGTTAAGATTGAACACTAGCAAAATCAAAATGTTTTGACACAAGGTTTTATAGGCAGTCCTGGGTTCCCTCTCAGCCCAAATGTGGTACAAGCCAGATGCTGATGAAGTACACCACGGACCTGCACCTTGTTTTATGAGGGGTTTATGAGCCATGTCCCCAGGTCCAATTCTGCAGGTGTTGTGGCCCATGGGGCATCTTGGTTTCCAATTACTGGCAAGAGGTGTCCTTGTGCAAGGGGGCACATCCTGTCAGGGGACCCCTGGATGTCATCTGCTGCAAAAGGAGACAGCAGGGAACCTGAAATAGCATGATCCGCCTTCACTGAAGTGGACACACTCTGTCACCTTTCTTCCTTTCAAATTTGAGTGTTTTCTGGATGAAAGATTTCAATTTTCTAAAAGCTAGGGAAGGTTTTGCTCCACTTCTCCTCTTCTTGTATGATTCCGAGGGACGTTTTTTGTATGTTTTTCCTCTTAATTGGAATGCAACCATTTTTTTAAACTTATAAATATTTTGTGAAATAAAATCACTAAACTTTGCTCCTAAATGTTTTACCTCAGCTGTAGTGGCTTATTTATTCTAATGCATGACTAAATAATTTCTTTGAATATTTACATGAGAGGGTAGTTTATACATATCTATGAAGCTGTTATTCTCCAGGCAACTGTATAGTTGTTTGCTTTGCTTTTTTTGCCTTTGATTTTTTTAGGACTTGTAATATTATTGGACAGTGAGGCATTCTCCTTCTCTATCATCTTTTTGACCTATTCGATTACCCTTAGCTTTAAGTAGACCAAGAGGACGAAAAAAAATTTAATTTTACTCTGCTGGGAGGCCATGGAGGTGATGTTTCTCTGGATGTAAGAAGTGCACCAGTCCCACTCTGTCTCTGGAAAGCAGGTGATTTGCTCAGCTGTTGCAAAGATGCAGTTTGGCTCCTCCCAAAAATTCCTGTTAGCATCCACTATTTGGACAGGACAGAGAATTTTTTAATTTTTATTTTTATTTTTTAAATATAAAATACAAACAACTCCGCAAAGTATTACACAATACAGAGGAGAGAGAGGTGCTGGTCTCTCTCTGGTGACCAGTGATAGGTCATGAGGGAATGAATGGGATTAAGCTGTGTTTGGGTAAGTTCTGATTGGACATTAGGACAAAGCTTTTTCAGTGAGAAGTTAGCTGGTCACTGGAACAAGCTCTGTACGGAAGTGGTCATGGGACCAAACCTAATTGATTTCATGGAATGTTTGGACAATATTTGTAATCATATGGTTTAGTTTTAGGTAGCCCTGTGGGAAGATGGGAGTTGGACTCAGTGATTCTTATGGATCCCCTAGAATTTAAGATATTCTATAATTCTGTGATTCTAGGTAAGTGTCAGTGGGCTGCAGCCAAGGAACACAGAGAGAGATGAAGAAAGAGAGAAAGGGAGCTACACTGGTACACACCCCTGTGAAAATGCAGCAAAGGGAAAAAGACAAATTTCAATCTGGGTCCATGGCTCTTGCTAAAAGTGTGTCAACCTTGAATTGCTAAGTACTTAAAGCTCCTATGCAATGCTAGCTTACTTTGCTGAGAACATAGTTGCAGTATTTCACTGAGCTAAAGCTAGGGACTCAGTCTTGAACTTTGCTTTAAGCCCCTGGTTTAAAATGAAATACCTCCATTTCCTTTAACTTCGTTATACCTGAGCTGACTGAAAATGAAATGTGTCCTCTGCAAAGCCAGCAACATAATTCCTTTGTATGATAATTTGTACAGAAATTGATTTGCCTTAAGAGGGCAGACCAATCAGATATCTAACCTCAGGACAGACCTTTGAGTGTTTTTTACTGTTATTTAATATCTATCTAAACTTTGGATTTAAAAGGATATTTTAAAAGATACAGAATTTGTCTGAGATGTTCTAAGAATATTTTAAATGGCCATATTTACTCAGATCACCAGTACAACAACTTTTACTTCCCTTTTTAGAGTGGCTGGCAGTATAATGCCATGTATATAATTCCTCCAAGAATACCACAAAAAGTTATTTCAAATAAAAATAAAACGTAGTTTAAAAAGTAATTTAAATTATTTATCAATATAATTAAGCTGTATTAATGCCCTTTATTATCCATATTAAAAATTCACAAGGGTTTTCATCCCTTTCATCTTTATTAGATGTGTCATAACTTGTTATGTATTTTCATGAACTATTGATGAATGTGAAATGCTCAAAAGCAATTTTTCCTTTTTAGTTATAACGACTTTAGTTATATGGAGAGTATATTAATATTTGAACAAGTAGTTATACTTCTAGTTAGTATAATTTCTAGGACTTTTTCTTAGCATGCAGTTCAAAGGCAACATCCTTAATGCACAGAGCCTGCAACTACTTGTAGCTGAAAAAAAAAATTATATAGTATATGGCATAATTACCTATGCCTGCTCTCATAAAAGTAATTGTATTGTGACAATATAAATTGAGCAGAAGACTTTGAAACATTATGATGAAATAGGCAGCAGTTTCAGTGTTAGAGGCAACTTCATGGGGAAGTTGATTTTTTGTATGAAGGATTTAGGGGTCTTCTCCCCTAAATTAAGTATTTCCTCTTTTAAGTTAAACTCATTTTTTGGAGACTTAATTACATGCCTGCAATAGAAGGATGGCAGCATAATAATGAAGTAGGCACTTAAGAAAGACTTGTAGTAGGAATTTGGAATATAGGCTGACCTGGATAAAGTTTTCAATTTTAATTTTATTTTATGGGGGGTTTTGTTTGTTTGTTTGTTTTTTTACTTCCAGTTCTTTATCTCTTCTTATTTTGTAACCTGGATATTGAGAAAGTGTTTTTAGACAATAGGCATCTTCTGATAGTGTATCAGGAGCTCTAAATCATTTATGCTACCTTATGCTGACTAGTGCATAAAAGTAGTAGCACATACCTTCCTAAATTGCTTAATTGCTTTGAGAAAACCCATCCTTTAACAGCTCAAGTGAAGAGTATGAATGTAGACTATTCCCAAGTGGTAGTGTTTTGACCTAGAAACTTTGAAAAAAGAAAGAAAATACTTACTGTTTAGAAAGTGGAAGTGATTACGCCTTATTAACACCAAGGAAATTTGAGTTCTAAGCTACAAGGACATTAGACAACTAAAAGAAAAGAAATACAATAAAATTGGAATTGGAGCCCTCAGACAACAATATTCTTCACTACCTAACTCAAATTTATTTGCAGATCAGTTGCCTGGTTTAGGGGCAGATTCTGAATTGTGTTATTCATTTGCATAAGTGAAACATAGGAATAGTCACTGCTCATGTGCAGAGGAACTAAGGAGTTGCCTAACTACCTGCAGTACAAAACATTGCTTTCAAAGGGACATTTTATTTTTTTGCCTCTAGATGTGCTGCAAAATTCAAGAGCAATATCCTCACATTGATGACATTAAAATTTGCATTCATAATTTCTTCATTAAACACAGTAATGAAAAGTAGGAATGCGCAAAGTTTTGAAGCTATTTTTATAAAAGCTCATGCTGATTGGAATTTAAATAAATAATTTTAACAATGAATTAAGTCTCTTTGGCCTGAAATATTCCATATTGGCACAGGCAAAGCCAGGCAAAAATAAGATATGCATAGATTGGAAAATTGCATCAGTGAGAAGTTGGGAGTAAGGCAGTATGGACTAGCTGCTGGATTTAACTATAGAATTACTTAAATAACAAAAAGATAAATTTGATCTCCCATCTTTTAAATTTTTACAGTAGTATTCAATTTGTTTTTTCTTAGAAAGCTATCTCAGTGCAAACTTAATTAATGCAAAAAAAAAAGAACAAAAAAAGGAACAAGAAAAAAACAGTTATTAGACAGAAGTTAATCTAGAAGTGCACAGTAATGCCAGTCAGAAACTCAGGCAGTAAAGAGAGGAGTAGAACCTATTCCTCCAGAGTAGCAGTAGCTGACTTAGTTTTTCTCTCTCTTTCAGATTCCTGCCTTACAATTCCAACCTCAGCAAAGGAATTCCCTCAGACAGCAGCCTCTTTTGTTCCTTAGATGTAATTTATCTGCAGATCCAGCCAACTGTGCAATGAAAAAGGCAGAGATGCTGAGGAAAAATAGTAAATCATAATATAATTAAAGATGGTATCATAAGCCACAGGCAACAGAGCCAAATGAAGGCTTCACAGAAAACATTAAGATTTAGATATTTTGGAAGAATGAAAAAATTATTTTCTGTGAGGGTGGTGAGGCACTGGAACAGGTTGCCCAGAGAAGCTGTGGATGCCCCATGCCTGGAAGTGTTCAAGGCCAGGTTGGATGAGACTCTGAGCAACCTGGTCTAGTGAGAGGTGTCCCTGCCCATGACAGAGGGGCTGGAACTAGATGACCTTTTAGGTCCCTTCCAAACCAAGCCATTTTATGCTTCTACAACTTATTTTACCAACTGAAAGATTTCTCAGGCCAGAAAAAAAACAGTAACTAAATACACTCTTTAGTCTGCAGGCTATTCACAATAGAGTAAGTATTCAAAATAATATTCACTCTTGGGAAAAATATGACACATTATAATGTGCTCTTTGGATTCACAAAGAAAAGATGCTGCTGCAAGTATTTTATCCAAAACATAAAATAGAGTGGGTACAGCTCCCAGAAGACAGCGTTTAAAAGAAGAAAATACTTAAAACATCAAAATCAAAAGTACATCAAAAGGCAAACGGCAACCTATTTGTCACGGCAGCCCATCCATAACCTAATTGCATGACAGACTCATCCAGAGGAAACTTGAAAGATGGTTACAGAAGTGCCTGATGGAAATCTTCTGGGAGATGGATGCCACTTTTGGAAAAACAGACTTTATGGCTGGAAATTGGACTTGCTGTGATTGTTGTCCAGAGATAAGATGGCTGAAAATATGGTTGGGTGTTGTACAAATAGAATCCAATTTCTTCAGGAGTCCTGGCAATTTAAAAATATGTTGACTGGGAGGATATAATGACAATCTAAAGCCCCACAGAGTCTTTTTGAGAAGGAAACATAAAAGGACTTTGATGAGTCATTTAATTTTTAAGAGTACCATCTAGAACTTTTTGCCTATTTTTATGAAAACACTGAAAATAGTGCATGCAGTCTGTAAAGGGCTTTGGAACCCTTTAGCTTAATGATGTAAATGCATTATTACTAAGGAATTGTACATGTTCAATAAAATTGTCTTGCCTTAGACATTTGGTTATCTTCAAATTTGTTTTGTTTTTGTTTATGTTACACATACAGTTATTTGAAATACTTTTCAATTAAATGCAGGCAGTTACTTTATGGCCTCATCCTTATCATAAAAATTCTTCTAAACAGATGAATTCTCAGAATTCTCAGCTGGATGATGAATCAATGTTTGGAAAGTTCTTAGAATATCTTTTTTAAGCACAGTAAGAAGCTTTATATGATGATGTGTCCCTGACTGTTCATTAGAGCACCTTGAAGGAGTGGAAAGTTGGTGTTTGAAAACTTGATTTCAAGTGTAGTTTACTAATTACATCTTATGGAAAAAAAACCCAAACCATGAGGTACTGGATAGGCAGGATTTGCCCACATCTTTTTTATAACACAGTGATTAAGGAAAACCCTATGATAAGCTGGATTGACTGGGATGAATTAGTCCACAATCTGGCTCCTTATGCAGCCTTCCAAGGCCTGGAAAAAAAGCACTGTAAGTGTCTGTGAACTGAAATGAGAAAGGAGGGTGCCATGGGGTCACTGACTACATTAGCACAGAAGAAGGCTAGGGATGGGTGGGCTGGTCCCCAGCTACACACATGTTCCCTGATCAACCCCTGATGTGTATGTGGCAAGACATAGACTGTTGCTGCTAGGGCACAGAGACTGTCTCTCACTGCATAATAATTTTTTTGGTGCCTTCTGTGCAGGATCTCCCACCACACCTCTTTCAACTCCTTTGCATAGAGTGTAAAAGTATTGTCCCAAACCTGTGATCAGAAGAAGAGATGTGGGGTTCTTCCTACTCCTGCAAGAAGAACCTAAGCTTGTCACTGAGGATTTATCTGAAATCCAATTCACCCGACTGATATGCAGCAGCATAAATTGTTTAACTTGGTTTCCACAGAGCCCACTGTATCCTGCTGCAGTGTACTTACTGACAGCAGGTTTAATGTACTTGGAAATTGAAAGTACAATCCATATCCTTCATGCAATGAAAAAATTGTGCATATTTAAAGACCTAACATTTTATATCTCACTGTGTAAACTGAACCTTTAAGGTTGATTGAAATATGATTTAAATGTAAATCTGTCTGCCTACATTTTTATCTTTTAAAATAGCATTAAATACTCTTTACAGCTATTCAGCCTAGTACATTCCCTTGTAGAGGGGAGATAATTATATATAATTTTTGTGTGAAATTTCATCTGAACTACCTCATTTCCTGAGCAGGTACAGCAGCATATATTAAAGCACATCAGAAATTATTCCCTTTGTTGAAACATAAGATAATGTTGTGAAATTTGATACAAATACTTGGTTGGGGTTGATTTTCATGTATCCTGCTGTAATTTTGGAGTGCAAAACAATTGAAAACCAAACAAACAAAAAACCAAACAATCCCAAAGTAATTCTGAGTGTACAAAGTGAGGCTTTGTGGGTGCAGTTCAGCACCATTGTTATTCTGCAAGTGGTCTTCATGGGAGGTAGGGTACCATGTTTGCTTCAATCCTCTCAAGGTTGTGTCTGATATTTCACCTTTCCAAAAGTCTTCCTTGGAGAATTGTGAAGACAACAAATTGCATGTAAATGAAACAAAATATCTCCCTGCATATTACTTAGAATATCAGTAACAATCTATACTTAGGAGCATAAGGTAGATTGGAATGGTGAGAGTAACTTTTGTATACAGGCTGCCTGAAGGAGTGAATTCCATCGACCCTGAAAACAATGAAGCAGCCCTGTCATGATTGAATCCCTGGAAATCCAGCATCTGGAAGTCAGAAACCTCTTTTTTCTCCCCCTGTTATGGCTCTACAGATTGATCTTACTGGAGAAGGGACAAAATTTCTTCAGAAGTGTACAATCTCCTCAGTGAGGAATAAAACAGATGTCTTACAGGTAGTCTTGAAAACCCTTTGCTACTTCAGAAAAGGATGTTTTTTGTTTCAGCATTTCTCTTCCGTTTAGATGCTTTTACCTAAAAAAATCCTTAGAAATAAATGACCACTGAAAAATAATCCTAGGGGAAAAATATGTATCTTAACAGCAGATTCAGTACTTTTTCTGATTTTGTCAGCCTCTTAAAAATATTTATTTTTGTAAAGTAAGCAGTCAGAAGAGATGTCTGGCTATAAAATAGTTTCTCATTATTTTTGGGTGTGGAAGAGTGTAAAATATCAGCCACAGACTAATGATTGCACTTTCTATGTAAGCCTGAGGAATACAAAAATAGAGGCACTGATTACTTTGGAACAGGTTGAACTATTTAAGAGAAGGAACATATATCAAAACACACAGCAGTGGCATAGACTTGCAATAAAATAATCAGAACTAGACAACCCTCTTCAAAGACTACTTTTTAAAGATCTTTCCTGTCAGTTGTAAGAGACAAACAATAAAAGCATCATCTTTTTTCCCCTTCTGCTTGTTCTTTTTCAGCTCTATCCTTTCAGTCTTTCCAGAAGCTGCTCAGTGTGCCTATAAGCCTTTCCAGAATACTTTGTCCTGAATATTGTACCTATAGGCTTCTTTTTCCTACCTGTACCAACAGACAGCGAGAGTTTCTGGGTGTTAGAATGTTTCCACTCCTGCAACACTGTTGGATTACTTTCTCCAAGTTAACATACAATAGAAGGCAATAAAATTGTTTGGGTGACATTGAACATAATAAATATTATTTGAAGGCATTACACAAGATATTCAATTAACAAATGTAGAAGAAATAAGATGCAAATGTCTCTTGAAACAATGCTGCAAATCTCTGGCTAAATATGTGTAGGAGTATTGAAGAGACCTTACTGAGACAATTGGAAGCTAAAAGGCAGTTTTGGTGTAGGTAAAAAACCCCTACACAGCAACAGAGGTGTAAATGCCCACCCAGGCAGCTGCATCCAGGCAGTGAGGAGCTCTGTGGCCCATTGCATTACCATGGACACTGGGTTCCACATCACACCCAGAGCATTAGCCAGTGCTTGTCTCCTCAGTGGATGGCCGTGCTGCTCCTGCTTCCTGCTCTGCTGCCCAGCACAGACCTGACATCCCTTAACGAGAAATCCTCATAATCCGCTGAGGAGTGCATCTCTAGGCCTCCTGACAGCAGGTGACCACCAAACATAAGCATTTTACTGTTTCAGTGTAAAAGGCAAAATGAAATCTGTGCAGGAAACAAGCATGGGACACCAAGACCAAAGTCGGCTGGGTGGGCATGAGTGTCTTTGCAAGGAAATCACCTGGAGATTTGCCATGGGATACAGTGCTATTGGATGGACTGCTAGGCCCTCTGAGGCTCCATCAGAGAGGCAGCTGCATTTCCTGCACAGATTTGAGCAGGTCTCAGGTAGCTTGGTTAACCACTGAGCTGCAGCCTCACAGCACTGAGGGGGTAATTTAGCCAAACGAGGAGAGGCATACACCCTCCCCGCACAGCTATGCTGCTATGGACACATGCATCCTTTTTTCCTGGAAGTACAAACATTGTTTAAATTATAATTATGAGTCAGGATAAGGCTGATGAAGACCCACACACTCCTTCTAATTTTGAGTTCAGATCCACATTTTTTTGGGGGTAGGATATTTGGTCAAAAATATTGAATGTTCCTTCCTCTGCCATCTCCCACCCACCCCACAAATTTTCTGAAAACATGTTCCTTATCCAGGTTTAACTGGGTAGGATTCTGACCTAAATGAAAACTTCAAGAGGAACTTAATCAAATATTAGCATTTGATCCTATTCTGTACTGACTATTTGGCCAGAGCTCTAGTACACTCATCAGGAATTATCAAAATACACATAGTTATTTCAGCTGTTAGGTGCTTTAAGAAGTGTATCTGGACATTTTTTAACACTTCTTCTACACAAACTTGTTCCTATTTGATAAAAATAAATTAACTCATCTTGAAAAGACTTTTAAATGTCCAAGTGTTACAGATGATTTGAACAGAAAATAAATGATTCCTCATAGGCCATATTTGCTCTGCCTTTCTGAAAGATAACCAAACATCTTATTTTTCACTCTATTAAAAAATCCCTTGAAAATATCTTGTTGCATTATTCCTTAATGTATATGATAATTACATACAGAACACCATCTTCATCTTCCCAACTGAGAGCAAGGATTACAGTGCTACATTATTTGATGTCCAGATGCATTTTGAATGTAAAAACATATTTTCCTGTTAGAAAGGCTGGGATTTATGCAGATAGCTATCAATACCATTAATAGAATTACCTGCATAAATCCTTTTATTTAAACAGAACTGCACAATTTATAAAGATGTAATGTAATTTTTGGCTCCAAATCTTATTTGCCTTCTAAAGCATTTTTTTAAAAAGTCCTTATGCAGCTAAGAGAATTTAGTACATCTTGTTTGCTACATAAATCTGATCTATCTATTTAAATAACTTTTGTAGTCTCCTCTCCTATTAATGCCATACCACAGCATGTTCAAAAACCATTTTTGAGCAAAAAGTGGTATTTAACTAGCGTGCTGTTGAGGGACTGGTAACACAGTAAATCCCACTCCACTGAAAAAGCTTGTGTTTCATCTTGGGTGTTACCCCACTCTTTCAGCCTGTCCAGGTTTTCCTGCAGGGTTTCTCTTCCTTCCCAGGTCTTCCTTTTCCCACTCAGTTTGGTCTCACTGGCAAATGTCATCAGAGTACACTTGATCCTATCTCCTGTGTAATTTATGAATGCAGGAAGCGTTGTTGAGCCCAGTACTGATCCCCGGGGATCCTCACTTGTAACAGGTTGCCAGTTTGGAACGGAGTAATTTGCCAGCATGTCTGGTATTCTGGGTGAGCTGGTCAGCCTCTTCCCCAGCCACTGCACAGACCATAACACACCAGTTTCTCCAGGAGGAGGCTGTGGGAAATGTATGAAAGATTTGGAGAAATCCAGGTAGACAATGACCACCCCTCACCCTGCAGGAGCTGAGCACGTTACTCTGTCATAGAGGGTGACCAGGCTTGTCAAGCCTGGTTTGCCCTTGGTGAATCATACTCGTACTTAAATGACAGCTATTTCAAATTGCTGATGGTATCACTGTGTTTTTCCCTGCAGATAGACAAATACAGGTGACAGGGGGATTGACTAAATTACCTGCCTTGTGTGGAGTAAATGCCAAAACAATATCCTTCTTTTTTTTTCCCTGGGAAATCTATAAATACAGAAAATACAACACATTTTTAAATTAATTCAAAAGATTGAACCACAAAAATCTGGTAAGTGCCAGTATTGGCCACAAATGAAACATTTTTGCCTTTTTATATGAAATGCAGGCTTGGTCTAAAAGCAGTGAATAAATTTCTTTTTTTTTTTAATTTTTAATTTTCTCAATTCCTCCTGCTTTGTTCCTCCCTCTAGTCAGCTCTCTTCACACAAGGCTTGAGCAATAAAACAATTTTTTCATGTATCTCAAATCAAGCCCAAAGACACATGTGTAGGAATTTTCATGTAGGCAGTCTGCAAATGCTGTTTTACCTATACTGTTTTCCCCCAAAAAAATTTATGACTGATAGTACCTAAAGCCTAAGCTTTGAAGTACATCATGCAATGACATGTTCATTGGAAAGGGGTTCAATAGTTGGACAGTACATGACTGAATAAAAATTGAGGGAAATGTACTGAGTATACAGAGGGTTCTAATGTAATTGTGCTTCTTGCTTTGGAAGATTTGGGGAGATACAATTTAATAAGGTCATCTATTTCTCTTCATTATTATCAAAATGCAGCTGTTCTCGTATCTCATGTGCCAGACATATTTGATCTTTTTTTTTGCCCCCCCCCCCAAGTGAAGTATAAAACTAATGCAAGATACTTCTTCCATCATTCAATATTCAACTTTACAGAAAATGGCTTCTTAGCCTTAGTGAATAAAACATATTCCTGATACACTCAAATCCTGTCACTGGCATAGGTGCTCACAAAGGAAGCAGAGCATCTGCTCCCACTCTGTTGCACAACACTCAACCCTATAAGGAGATGCAAAATGCAGAGCAGGGAGCAAACAGCCTCAGAAAGTGAGGAACATGTAACTAATGAACATCTCTTTTATGTCTCTGTATCTGGCTCAGCAATGACACAATTTTTACTTGGTTTTAGTACTGTGGTTTGTTTCCATTTTGTATTTTCTTTTACTGTGGCCATGGCTGCACACACCTGCAGAAAGCAAAGAAAATTATATTCCTGTACCCTCTAATCCAGTTCAGATTCTGGTCCTACCAGAAATGCAAAAAAATTCCTTCCTCATTACTGTTATCCTGCTACTTTTCCCCTGAGAACAAGGAAAACCTCTCCACATAGTTGCTATTTTGCATTTTTCTATATACTGTGAACAGAAGGGACATGAAGAGGCTGGGATGAGAAAGACTTTTATTTTTGCCTGCTCTTCCTCATGTCTCTTTGCACCATGCTGCTCTGCAGGAGCAGTCAAAAGGAGGGCCAAAACTCATTTCTTTTTCTCTCAGAGACTGAGAGAGACCTGTGGCAATACAGGAAGAGCATCCAGACTGTCAGGGCAAGACTACAGACTGCAGTAGGACACTGCAGGGCTCCCAGAGCAAAGCCAAGAGAGGAGCAGCGGGATGAAGGACCTGGATGTCAGCAGAGGACAGGCCCAGGACTTGCCCTGGACAGTGGAGGGAGCTTTTCCATCATGACTCCAGGACTGGCACCAGCGTGGGTCTTCATCGACCCAAGCCCAGTGCGATTTTGTATAAATACAACATGGAACCAACACAGGTGTTGCTGACAGTAAAATGGCAACTGTGCAGCAGAGGCAGGAGTTTCAAACAAGAGCCCCAGCCCAGGTCTGAAGATTTGCTGTAGCCACAAAGGTTGTGTCTTATATCAGCCAATCCCATCTGAGTGTGGGATCACCGCCTCCAGGAGTGCTGTCCACTCTGCTGTCTGTCAGAAAGGACAGGACACCCAGCCCAGTCCCCTGCTGGACTTACTCCCTTTGAAAGAGGTGCAAAAGAAGCATTTTCCTTCACTTGCCTAAGGACCAACTAAAATAGTTTCAGAAATGACAATGCCTTATTTAGTGTACATAAAGCCTGAGTTTACTAGTCTATATATCATAGTAAAGCATTATCTGTCCTTCTACCATACTTTGTAAAATCTGTATTACACAGTTCTGTAAAAAGGTACTGGAAACTATACAGAAAAGAAAGAAGAGAGAATTTGTCCCAAGGATATTAAAAGGAGGGAACTTCAATTAAAATAAAGGAATATATCTCCTTTTTATTTTCCTTTTACTGAATGAGTGCAATGTAAAAAACCCTGATACAATATTTATGTCCAAGATATTTTTTTTTTTAGATTCAGCTGTCAAAACTTGTGGGATCATATAAACCCAAAACACATACTTCTGTAACTATTCACATGTAACTTTTTATCCAATTGGAAATTCATATTTTTAAGTCAAAGACACCTGTACCCACAGTCATGCATGCAGAACAGATAAAAATTTTAATTGTTTGAATTCTCCTTCATTTATTTTTATCGCAGATTCTCTGATGAATTTATTTCTATTCTATGCATTTAAGTTTTTTACACTTTTGAATTCTGAAAAATAATGCATCTGAGTCATTCTGGGAAGGAAAAAAAAAGAGCAGAAAGCACAGAAGCAGCAGCTGTATTGCTCTGTGAGTCAGAGGGAGGCATTGGACTGGCATTTGCTTGCTGCTCCTCCCTCACCCTACGGAGGTCCAGCAGTGGGAGCTGAGCAGATGGTGCATTGCTCTTCATTAGTGAGCCTCCCACAGCCACATTTAGCAGTCAGAGAAGGTCAGGAGGGGTGCATGGCAAGCCCAAGGGTGCAGTGAGAGGCATTTTAGCACGACTTGTCTCAGAGACACTGCTCTGAGCTGGGCTTGGAGTAAGGATGTACCCGATGTCCGCAAACTGGAGTGGCACAGAGAAAATAACGTTTTCCTGACATTTCTCAAAGGTCATATGGGGCTTTTTTTTGGCAGAAAACAACATTAGAGAAGGGATTAATGATCAAAAAGAGAAAAGGGGCTGGGAGAAGCCTGCTTTGCACAGTTCTTTCTCATGCCTCACAAAAAAGAGCTGTATTGACTGTCTATCAGCCTACTTTGTAAATACAAGAAGTAGGACTGATCTAGCTGTTTGTTCTAATCACAGTAAAGTACAGATAACATAATAAATGACATGGGATTTAGTGCTTGTTTATAGACTGAGTTCTGCTGCTATAAATAAATATTGCAGAACTGTAGTCCATGTGTTCAATTGGCAAGATCTGCTTTTTGGGGAAATTTAAAGAAATTTTCACAGGATTCTTGAGGAAGCCATCTCAATAGACAAAAGGTGACTTGGCTTAAACCTTCTGGCAGGGTATTTCATTTATAAAACCAGCTTTATCCAATACACTTTTGGATGCGTCTTTATTTAGTGTTTTGTACAACATCTGACATGTTTCCTCTTGGTATACTCTTACTGTTGATGGTCTCTGTAATTCTCAGTCATTAGGCAAGGGTATTCACATGTTTTAAATCACTGGACTACAAGGAGGCAAGAAGAACTAAGCAAGAAAACATTATATTACTTGTATTTTGCTACATGGTTAACAGGAGCACTGGCACCAAGATCCAAAAGATCTGTCCAGATTTCCAAGATTTGGAAAAAGTATATTAATAATTGCAGAAAAAAAATCCCACCAAGCCAGTTCTCTTCCTTGCACTTCCTAAACAAGAGATAGTACTTTCATATTTCACAGCAACATAGGAAAATCAAAGTTCATTTTTAAGGATGCAGTGTTCCAGAGAGAAGGCTGCAGGTAGGTACAGGAATAACTTCCTGACCTCTCCTCCTTCAGGGAGTAGTGGGAAATTTATAAATAAGCACAGGAACGGAGGATAAATTAATTTTGTGCTGATGTAGAGTACCTGCAAATCTTATTTCTAAAAGAGGCAAAATTTTCTAGATGGCAGATGCTATCTTCTGGAAGGTCTGGTTGTTGGAGATTTTGTTGGTTTGTGGTTTTTTTTTTTGTTGTTGTTTTTGGGTTTTTTTTGTTTGTTTGTTTTTTGTTGTTGTTGTTGCTGTTGTTTGTTTTGGTTTGGTTGGGGTTTTTTATTTTTTGGTTTTTGGGTTTTGGTTTTTTTTTAAGGTAAGGCTATTAGACAGGATGAGATGGGAAGGTGGTAATTTGGACATCTAGCCATTAGCATGTGCCATTTATATTGCTACACCCTAAAATTCATATTTCCAGGAAAACACATTTGCTTGTTTGAACATCTCAAAGTACTATTTAAGTACAGGACATTGTATACATTTTTGCAGTAGAGAACAGCATTTCTCAAAGCATCCTTGTGTTTTCCTATTATGGTGCTTCACTCTGCTTAGTTTTGTTACAGAAAAGAAGATGATTTCTTTCTTTAGTCCCTTATGAATGCTTTTTACCACTACACACAGACTTGTTTTATGGAATCTATCAGAGATAAGAGGAAGGAAGAAATATTTTGTTCCTTTAAACATCTGATGCAAGGTCAGAGACTGGATCAGTACAGGGAATGAATTACTTCCCTGGTCTCCAGAATCTGTACCCTCATAAAACCAGAGGAGGAAATTTGTAGACTGGAGAAGAGATACTACCTGCATTATGCTGGAGAGTAGATACTACCTACAATATTCTGTAGATTAGAAACATGGAACATTTTCTGAGTGCTACACTCACTTTAATTCAAAAAGAATGATACAGTAGGAAAATCTAAAAAAAAATTACAATGTGGAATTGATTCCACTGCAAGATCCAAGCATTCAGTTATTTTCAAGCAAAATATTGTGCAACAAGGTCTTATCTTTTAAATGCAAAAACGAGACCTAAAGTAGCATTAAATTCCTGGAGTTAAGGATTCAAAAATCATCAATCAATTGCTAATGCAATTATTACATCAGCCACATTGCATATTTTGCAACATGCATTAGTGCCACAGACAAATACATTAGGATTTAAGGTAATAAAGAGAGAAAAATAGTGGATCCATGGCATTTATGCAATGAAACCCCCCCCAAAGAAAGAGAAAAGCTTTTTTGGTGTATGTATACTGTGGGGGGCTCTGAACATGGTGTCATGAGCACGCTGCTGTCAAGCACTGCAGCAGGCTTGCTCTTGTTCTGTGTGAATGCTGTTGGCAGGCCCCCTGATAATACAGCTCCCCTGGCTCACCCCAGGATGGATCACTGGCACCGTGCAATGGTGTGGTTTTCTCGGTGCCTCAAGGTCATCTCTGTTGCCTCAAAGGGTATCTGCAAATGTCTATTGAAGGCAATAATGAACTTAGTGCTTCATAAACCTTCTCTGGGCACTGGTACATGACAATTCTCCAAATGAAGGAAAAACAAAAAAGAGTGTGTAAGGTAACTGAATCTGCCCATCAGGGCACTGGGTTCTCAGAAAAAATAAATGCATGCTTAGAAATTAGAAGAAAATGTCTCCCATGTCACTAAAAAGTAATTAACATAACAGGAGCAACAACCCATAAAGTGTGAGAGCATATATTAAAGTTGTAATGAGGACCATTTGTTGCTAGATGCAGGATAATTTCTCATTTCTCCACAGTTTTCCTACTAGAGGTGCAAGAACTGCTGGTTTGCATGAATCTGGCTAGACACGAGCAAGCTGAAAGTGCACCTTTCAAAGCAAAAGGTTTGTCTTACACACTTAAGACCAAGAGCAACCTGGCTGTTATAAAGCTCTTCTTCTCCCAGATGTGGAAGGGGTTGGAGGAAAAGAGGAAGGCAACATATACAGATTAGATTTTGAGACATCATGCTTTTTAATTGGTGGGACTTGTAATATCAGGGGTCAGGTGCACCCACTGTGAGGGAAAGGAAATGAAAGTGTCTCTCTCAGCACACTGCAGCACTTGTGCTCCATCTGTTCCACTTACAGGCAGGACTGGTCAATGCTGTGCATGCTGCCAGCACTGCACTCCTGTGCTTAACACGGGATGAAGGGCTTGGGCTATGCAGGCTGACAACACGACAGGCCCTGGGCTTCCCCATATCCCTGTTTTGTCCTCAACTCCTTTCTGTACCACTCATGTTCCATTTGGCTTTTAAGGCTGCACTATCATAAGTTTTTTGGATTGATTAGCCTAATATTTTTAACTCTTTTTCTCTTAAGCTTTGTGTTCATTTGTTGATTAGTTCTCTGCCCTGGCATTTCCCTGTAAATATGTTTAGGCAGCTGATAGGTTTCAACTCATCATACAGTGAGAATCTGAGAAGACCTGAGCAGCAATAATTTGTATTGATTTGGCATCCAAAATTTGCCTTATAGAAATTGAATTTTTTAGACAGTTTTGCATTACAAATGGCCTCATGGAAATATCATAAGTATTAGTTTGTCCTTAAAGGCTTTTTCCTAACATCTCTCTCCTTTGTGCCACAGTGGCAGCCTCTGCTTTCTCCACTTTCCACAAACTCATCCTCATTTCTCTGCCTCTATCCTCTTTCTTTCAATTCTCCCAGCTGCTTTTGTGTGATTATCTGTGAGTTGGCATTTACCAAGCAAGGCAAAGGCACATACATAGGAAGCCAGATGCTTTTGATTATTGCTATTTACAAAGGAGACCAGAGATGTGCATATCACAGTTTGGAAACCTCTTTCTGTATACTGAATTCTGTGTATTTCTCCACCACAGTCCCTTTCTATTTTCCTTAAGGAGGAGCAGTTGTACTTTCAGACCTTGTCATTCCTTGGTCAACACAAAGTACGAGGTGTGCTTGGGAGAAGCAAATCCCCACAAAGGGAATCTATGGCTACACTGGTGTATTTTTATTGATGAGGACACAGAGGCTTGAATCTCTGTGGTCTGGTGCTTTGTGACAATTTTGCTCTGCACCAGCCTCTGTGAGATTTGTACTTTTTTCCTTCTTAACACACAACTTTTTCACAGCAGATTGTGAGACCTTCCAGAGGAAGGAAAGCAAAGCAAAACAAAACAAACCAACAAACTAGAGAGCAATAGCAACATAATGCTTTCAACATGGAGATCAGTGGTCATTTCTTTATTTCAAAATGCACATGATGTACAAATGCAAATGTCAGATTCGCCTGTAGCATAAGCCACAATAGGAAGCAACATGTTTGCTACACCTGAACACAAAGATCAGCTGGAGAAAGATAAAAACTGATTATTTTTTCTTAATAAGAAAACCAACAGTCATGTTGGAACAGCAGAGAAAGAAGTTGCTTGCTTGTACACACATGGGCATATAGCTTTTGTGTTGGGTTGTGGTAACGTAAAATAGATTCTTAATTTAAAAGAGAGGGCTTAGACAAAGAGCACTCCAAAAGAAACCTCTTTATCATGACCTCTGATCAATAAATGAAATTTATAGGATTAGAAAAGGTCTCTCTCTGTTTGCAAAGGAACAATATGCCATGGCATGTATACAATTTTTTCTACCCATCATGTGAAATAATGGTTATTTGCAAGCAGGATGGTTCCTAATTTATTTTCCTAATAATCTAGTCACTGAGTAGCTATAATACTTATTGATTGTGATTCTTCCAAATCAATAACATATTGTCAAAACAATCCTTTAGTTGTTCTGTAAAACAAAAGAAAACATGATAAAGCAGTATTTGCTGTACAGAAATAGCACCAAATGCTTCTTAATTATGCAATCATTATGTAATGTTACCAACAAAGACTGGGGTGTAATCCACCTAATTTTAGTCATCCAAAGGACAGATTTCACTCTGTCATCTAAACTCCTTTCTTACCCAGAGGGTAAGATGAAATGAATGACCACAAAATCACAGAATCATCAAGGCTGGAAAAGACCTTCAAGGCCATCTAGTCCAACCATCAACCCAGCACCACTGTAGTCACCCTGAACCACATCCCCAGGTGCCACATCCAGATGCCTCTCAAGCATTTTCAGACAGGTGACTCCATCCCCTCCCCAGGGAGATTATTCCAATGCCTAACCAGTCTTTCAGTGAAAAGTTTTCTTCCTAATTTCTAATCTGAACCTCCTCTGATGCAATTTAAGGCCATTTCCTCCCATCCTTTCATTGAGATGCGGCAGAAAAGACAGACCCCACCTCACTACAACCTCCTTTCAGGTTGATGATACATACCAATATCTCTTCAGTAACTATGGAAATCTGTGTTTTGATGGTTGCTACCAGCTCATAGTACACCAGATAGCCCAAAAGGACCCTGACAGAACTATTAACCTGTGTATGAGTAGGTATTTTGTGGAGAGAGATGGAAAGACTTGTTAGGGAGCCCTTCCACTGATGCACTCTAATACAGAATAATTATGAGAGAAGGACTCCAATACAAATTTCTCCCCATATATCTGGGCTGGTTTATAACATCAAACATATAAAAATCTTGAACCTGTCTCAGAATCCTGAGATTAACTTTAAAAACATGAGCATTAAAAAAAAAAAAAAAAAGTTTCCCTTTGTTGGTTTCTGAACCTTTTTGGGTACTGTTGTGCCAAGAATTCAAATGTTTTTTAATGAATGTGAGGGCTGTAATACAAACAATTTTACTTAATATTTTTTAGATCCTTCATTAGGATATTCCTATGATAGAAGTTTGCATGATGAACCTTGTCTACGGGAACAGGAATTCAAACCAAACACGAAATATTACAGAGGTAACTCCTAAAACAAACTTTTTGCTGTTTTTAGGAATTTGAGCAACTGTACACCAATATTTGGAAGAGGCTGAACCTACTGCTATGAAGCAGCACCGTTTACTTCTTTCTGTGGGTTCTGGGTGCTGAACTCCCTTATCCTATCTCAGCCAATCTTTCCTGTCACTGCCATTTATTTTTGGCCAGGACTGTGACAGAAAAAACAGTGCACTCACAATAATGTCTTAAATTTCTCTCACCTTCTTATGCACACTACATAGAAAACAAAAGGAATATATCTTCCTCAACAAGGAGTTTAAAACAGAAATATATTTCGACCAAAACAGTTAATATTTAATTCTGAGACAGAAAGGAGTGCCTGTTTGTGATTCAAGAAATTCTTGTGTGCTGTCAGAAAAATATTTCAGATAAGCATGTTAGCAATGGGGTGTCTTGCAATAGCTAAAATTTTCATTTTCTTGAGATAATTACACATTTCTGTTCTCTGAGGTTTTGTGAGTGATAGCAAATAAAGTAAACTCAAATGTTTTCTGTCACCTAGACAGGTGTTACTGTAAGCTGAGAAAAGAAATACCAAAAAAACATCCAGAGAATAAACACAAGCCTTGCTCACTAAATAGTCATTTGACATCCCTTTTCACAGAGTCTGCCCCTTGAGCAAAGATCTCTGTGATAAGGATAAACTCACATTGTAAATGCTACTTTATAGCCAGCTATATTGAACTGTGCTAAAGGCAATATTTGTAGTTAACATTACTGTGCAAATTTCTTGCTGTTTTTGAGCTAGCTAGAAAGACAATGCTTCTGATGTTTCTATCAGAGTAAGACTTGTGTCCAAACGTCTACCAATATTTTCCAAAGCTACTAGAATTGGAAATTTTAAAATTATTTTTCTTAATTTTTTGCTGATTTTGCTTTTCTTGAAGACAAAGATTTTGCTTTAGCTATTAAATTGTCTTTATCTGAGGAATTTTCTCACTTTTAATCTTAATCATCTTCCCCATGCCTCCAGGAAGAGGAGGTGATCAAGTGTTTTTGTGGACCTGAGCTGCCCACTGGGGTTAATCCACAACATAATTGTTTTATGGTCAGCCAAAGTGACGTATAATGCCTTAAATTCATTCCAGCTTTTACTTAAGGCTGTTACTTAAAATATAAAGTTCATGTGATGTGAAGTTCAACACCAGATCCAGCCTGTTCTCTACTTTCTGCTTTAGAATACAAAAATGTGCATGAAGATAGACTGACGTTAATTTCTCTTGTGATTTACACAAACCAAGGGTAATCCTACAAAGGTTCTCATTGCAGATAGATGAAAATGAAGTAACCCTCAGTTTTTTTGCGGGGGGCTGGGACTGTCCAACTTGGAAAGACATACATTTTCTTTCTGCAGAGCACTGATGGCTTTTCTGTGGCATGTAACCATAACTGACATGTGTAGAGGGTCCTGTTTAAGTGATGGTATGTCAAGATTCAATAAAATACTTAATCGCTACCCTTTTTCTGTCTTTTACGATTTTGAAGTTTCTGTGCAGCTGTTCTTGACACATTTTTCTTCTAGAAATGCTACGGCCAAAATTTCAAAGGGGAAATCTAAAGCCTACTACCAAATCTGTGCAGTCCACATTTTCAGAGATGATCACATATTTTTACTCACTTGTGGGCACAAACAGTTTAGGCATCTCATAATCCAATTTTGACTTATGAACGCACAGCATGCTTTCAGAAATGTGCTTGCATGTGTAATTAATAGATATGGGGTAATGCTTACAGCTCCTGCCAAAGCATTCAGCTGAGAGCACCCTAGAGAAGGAGATGAAAGCAACCAGAGCTGGAGCCAGACAAATTGGAATATGGGGCAGCAACAGCAGGAGCCCAGAGCAGATGAAAGGTTAATGCAACATTCCTGGGAACAAGATGGGGACTGCATCCCCGACAGGGCTTAGAACAGGTCCTGAGATTGGCATGAAACAAACTGGTAAGTGTGAATTACCAAGATACAGTTCTATCTTGGGATTTGTGGCAACTCCGTAAACCATGTTTGCTTTTCTATCATGGATTATGATGTCATTGAAAACCCTTGATGGAAATATAACTCTGTAAGAAAAATGCCTCCTATTTAACCTCCATCTTTTGTATATAATCAACAAATATTTGTTTACAGCAAATTGACTTACATCTAGTCACATTTGAACTCAAGGACCTCCAGAGATGAAAAACAAAGCAATAATCTACAGCTTTCTAAGCCCACCAGAATACTGTGTCACAGTGATGGGGCGTGGGAGGCAGTGCATTTCTGCTTGTGTGTCAGCGAAAGATCAGGAAGGTGGACAAGTGCAGGGCTAGGTTAAGCATATGGGAAGCAAGGAAAATACATTTTGAAAGACTTTCAGTCACACAACTCCTTAAAGTCTGCAACATTGGAATTTGAATGGAAAGTCTTTAGCCATTAGCTGTGATATAATTTAGTTTGAAAGCTTAATGAGAGAGGGAAAATAGCATTTGGGGGGCAAGGCATTTGCATAGCCCACTTCTTCTGCAGGTGTCTAATTGGTAGTGATACAGGTTTCATTAGAATACGCAGCAGGTTGTGGAGCTATCTAAAATGTCACTGAAGATAAATGCATTTTGTTATCAGCAAATGTAACTACTTGCACGGGGAACCAAATGCAGAATATACTGTATGACAATTAAACTGCATCCACCCTTTCATCCAGCTCTGTAGAAAAACTGGAACACACAAAGAGTTATTAACACCTTGTATGTTGCAGAGAAACTAGCTTAAGAGACACAAGTATGGAAATCAAAAGCTGGGGTGAGTAAAAGCAATCTACAAGCTTT
>VZTN01019134.1:3929-30900 GCA_013400515.1 Erpornis zantholeuca | reverse complement strand
TCCTGTGTGCAGGAAATCAGTTCCTAAATTAATGCTACACACCTGTAACATTTATGTTATGTTCCCTAGCCTTTGAGGTTTTTATTGTCTTTTATGTGAAATTGTGAACACTTTTGCTTGGGACTCTCTTTCTGTCATGTGTTTGTAGAGCACTTGGCAGAGAAAGACTTGGCCAATGGCTGATAATCTGCTTACACAAGGAAGAGGTATCATTAATAAGAAAGCATCTGGCTACCTTATTATTCATAAGAGCTGGAGTCCTTGGGTATTTTGAAGGGAACCAAAGAGGAACTAGTTTAGTATTTTTGTTCTTCTAACAGTAAGAAACTTGAAAAGTGCTATCACAGGTGGAAAAAAAAATCTCTGAGTTCTCAGCATGCTAAATGTGAGCACTGGGAGGCATTTCCATCTGTCAGAAGGGTGATTTCTTTTAAGAATCAACAAATTTACTTGCAATTCCAGTAATAGAATATAGTGGGGTGGTTTTTTTGGTTCTGCCTTTTTTTTTTTACCTTCAGGAAATGCACAGAAATTTATAATGGAGAGACAGGAAGGCACCCCACTGCCTGGTACAAAGGATGCCTTAGCACAGAGGCGGGGAANGATGAAAAACCACCAGAGCTAAATGTGCCATCCCCTTTGAGTTCCCACCAGTCTGAAGATTACATGAGTTTCTTAGGCCAACAAGTAACTTTTCTGCAGGCTTTTCATGCTTTGTACAAACCACCTGCCTGCTGTGACCTGCCACGGTCCTACCTACACTGCATTACCTCTCTTTGAAAAACTGCTATTTTCAACTACAGCTAGTGTTCCACAGAAACTGTGAGGGTCTTCTCAATCCCATATTTTGTGTATTAATTAGCCAGTAATTAAATATTTAAAGCTCTGTACTTAACTATGTATTACAGGAACTTTAGATGACTTTCTACTGCCTGACTTTATAGTCTCTTTCTGTATAATTCTTCTTTCCTTCTCCCATGAAATTTTTGAGCCTGCTGGCAGATTTTAATCAAATTTAACACAGACATCTAGATATTAAAATCATTCAAATTTCATGAAGAGAGAAAACAGGGAAGAGGAGAAAACAACCTATTGCTACGTCCAGAGAGGGAAGGTTAAAATGTGTCCAAAGCTTTTCCTGTGGGCTGGCTTGGTGGTCCACCAAGCAGCACACGTACACGGACCAGACAAGCAGCACAAACAGAGCTTGCAACACAGCACAACCAGCTTTTCTTGCCTAGACAGGTAGGTAGCAAATATCACAAGGTGCCAAGCATTGTGTAAGTGCTTTTCTTTTGGAGTTTTCTTGTTGTGTGCTTTTTATTTGTTTGGTTGGTTTTTGTTGGCAAATTAGGTATTATTGCCATTGAGAAGCGAGGGTAGAGATGATTCTGTGAAGACATAAGAGTTATTCCTGGAGGCCACTGAAGGGGAAAAGAGAGAGTATTGTGGAAAAATAAGTCTTTTGGGCAGAGGGCAGGCACAACAAAAATTGTAAAGGAACCAAAATCATAGGCAGTCAAACCTTATGAATAACTCTGCCTAACTTCTTCTGCATTTGCTCATTTATATTCCATCCTTTTTTGATCCTGCACTTGCACATTGTTTTTCTACATCTAAGATTATATTCTAAACAGTCAAACTAAGCCATTCCCCTTTTTAGTATAAAACAAAGCTTTCCCAGCTTCATGGAGGACTGAGTGTATGAACATATTTTGCTTATCCAAGAAATGCAATAAAAAGTGAATATTTATTGTGTTTACTGACTATGGAGAACAACTTTTCTCAATGAATACAATCATTCTGCAAACCATCCCCTAGCAGGATATTAATTAAATCTCTGTATTTGTGTATTTGTAGTAGTTTATATGCAGTTTTTAACCTCCTGTAGAATTTATTCATAACTGGTCAGTATGATTATTTTCTATTTACTCTGTGCACTTTGATTAATCACCAAAATCAGGTGGTATTATTTCTGCTCCAAGAATGAGTGACCTATGCATTATAAACAGGAAAATTGCCTTGTTTGTTAATGAATTATACATGAATATCCACTGGTTTTGATGACTCTTGTGATAGAGGCAAAAAATAGGCTTTAATAAAGGGCTATGATGCTTTTCACTAGCAGTGAATACTCTATAAATCTATTCTTTCTACTATTCATGATTCATTCACTTTCTTATTTCACTGAATAAGGTCTTCCTTGTACAAATGTTTGTGAATAAAAACCGTGTGAGTGTAGCTGAAATAAATCAGCATATACAGTCACAGAGCACAGGCAAATATCTTGTTACTTGGTGCACCTCCAATTCAAAATACAGTGGGAGCTTAATCCTGCTGTCTATTTCAGACAAACTCAAGTTCCTAAAATTAGGCAAGCAGAATCATGGTATAGTCTTTGAAGACAGACAGAATCTGATTTTTTCAGAACTGAAGTTACATGGGAAGCCCAGCCCTGCATTGTTCATAAGCACACAGTGTGAATATCATATAGTACACACTGCATTTCAAAAATGCATAGTGTGTTTGATACTAATTGTTACAGTAGAACAGATTTCTGTTCCTATTGTCTGCACAAAGCAAGAGATAAACAAGAATCTGAGGGCTATCTTTAAAAAAAAATTACCTTTATTGAATTCTGAGAAATAACAGTGGGTGCAGCAGAGTGTACACAAAGGATTCAGTTTGAAAAAAAATATTACACTTGTTATGAAATACATGCTCTGTGAGACTCGAGAGGAATGCTGCTTGGAAAGACAGCAATAACATAGAATAAAAATACTTTAAAATGCATAATTATCATGCATTAAGCTGAAAAAAAACAGGAGATAGAAATATCCATGCTCTTCAAAATGTCAAGTTGAACACCTTGCTGTGAGCCAGACTGCTTAATGTATGTGTGGCTTTCAGTTCTGAACTTCTAATGCACAGAGGACAGCACGACAGGATGTTATAACTTTATAAAGAGGACATGAAAACTGTAACATTTCATTAACATTAAGTCAGTTATTAACATGTCTGAAGAGTTACATTTTTGAAGTCTGATACTTTGTTCAAATGAACAGAAATTAAAAGGTCACATGCCTGAGACCACTGCTGTGCTCAATGTCTCAGTTAAGGATGCAAAGTCAAGGGTCTCTGTGTTTAAAAATACCAAAGAAAGCCTGTTAATTTTTTTTCCTATTCAAGTAAATAAACAAATCTTGCTAATCTGTGAGACATTTTAAAATTGAGCATATTTTGTTCTTTTTCTTTTCTGCTCTTGAATCATAGTAAAATCTGGCAAAACCCCCCTTTTATGATGAAAATTTTTGCATGGAATTCAGGATTTTATTTTATTTTTTTTGGTCAGTATAGTTTTAAAACAGAAGTTTTATTCACTGTGGGCTATGGGTAATTTTCCTTGCTGACTCTGCTGTTGAAAGGCTTAATTGTTGCAGTATTATTTGTGATGTGTGACTTCATGAAAATAATCCCCAAAGACAGTAAAAGCAACTAGAATCAGACTCCACAACCAAGCACGTAAAACACACTCAAACCTTTTGATCCCTGCTTCTAAATATAGCACTTATTGAAGGGCTATGGAAACCCAGATAAGTCTGTGTAAGTCTGCTCTCTTTCTCTCGCTCTCTTTTCCTCTTTNCTGCTCTCCTTCTCTCGCTCTCTTTTTTCCTTTCCTAAGGATAGTTTGATAAAAGTAATCAGTTTAATACAATGACCTTGCTTCCAAGAACTAGGTTACCGAAGATGATGATGTTTGCATATGTAAATGTAATTATTTCCTGTCTGAATGCAGATAGCTGCAGACCAAACCTCAATATGCAGATTGAACAATGATTCAGGGGTTTAGGTAAGAGATCAAAACAGCTGTACATCCTAATTTGTCATACACATCCATAGAAAAGTCCCCCTATGAATGTACATCAAATCAAGGTCTCTCCTTTGGATCTTGGTTACTATTCTATTCACTAGGCAACAGAATATAAGGGAAATAGGAGATGCTAAATGCCACCAGGATTTCAGGAAGTTGGACAGTGTTTTGCTCCATGGAGAAAAATCTTAATATTACCAGAAATGTAGTTTTTAAAGTCAGAGGGGAGTGTTAATGGGATTTTCTGCATAACAGGACAGAGAACTTCAGAACCAAGTACAAAGATACTGCCCAGTGACATTCTGTACAGAATTCAAAATAGCATACGAGCTTGGGTTAACCACTTCAAGTGACGAGGGGTCCTCCAGATCCTTTGGGAAGGTTAGTTACTTCTATTTCATAAACATGCCCTTTAAATTTATCTACCTAAAATTTCTAATCATAATTTTTACTGTAACTTCAGTTTCTCCTAGATGAAAAAATTATCTACTAGGATTTTTCTGGTCATTCTACTGGAGTGAACATACTGAATAAATTGAGTTTCTTATACTTGCTATGTTTTATTAATCACTCTTTTCCCACTGCTCTCTTGTTGTTTGCCACCCTTCTAAAAATGTCAACAGCAAAACTGCATCCAGGAGACCAACAGGCATTTACAGTGTTCTATACCCATAGGTTATCTTTCCCCTCAGAGCTATAGTAACTAACTGAGACTTCCCTTAATCTCTTGTGCCTCCAAATCTTGCCTAACATCAAGGCAATCCGAAATATTCTCTCATCTCACAGGGACAACTTGCATCTTTTTTTCTTGGATGCATGATGTTGGATTTTGTATTTTTTCAGACAAGTCTACTTCACCAAGCAATCCAGATTAATCCATGAAGCTGTCTTGACTCTGGGAATTTTATTTGTTTTCTTATAATTTGGTTTCAGTCCTAATCAGATCCCAACTTGTGCCCAAATTATACATGGAACTGGAAGGTCTGCTCCTGGGCATTGATGCCACAAGTGACTCCTTATGGCTTTTAAATAAAACAGTTATTTTTTCATACCTTTGTTTGCAGTAAAACTGTCAGGAGTGTAATTTTCTTGAATGTACACCTGTTTCTCATCTGTACAACTTTAAAATTTAGAAATAGTTGCTTTATTAACTTCAGGGAGGGTTTAACAAAATTACATTTTTGCGAAATCATATCTAAATCCCAAATTCAAAATTTATACATCCTTTCAGCATCTAAAATAGGAAGCAATGTCCAAAACCACAGAGAAGAAAGCTTAAGTACTTGCCCTTGGCTGTCTGTGGAACAGGTGAACTTCCCTGCAAACAGATTCACGGGCACTAAACACTGTCCAGACCCCATTGCCAGAACCACACAATGGGATTAGAAATGAAAAGCTAATCTTGAGAATCTTGTGCTAATTCTTTTTAGGAAACTAACTTGGGGCATGAGGTGTTTCCAGGCACTTGGAGCAATGATCAGGCACAGGCTGTGATGTTTAGACTCTGCCTTACGGAGGGCAGAGAGGGAAGGCGACACGAACACTGGTGCTGTTGAACCAGAGTAGGACGGTGGCTTACTCAAACACAAAATTAAGTTCCCCAAACCATGAGATTTAGGTATATGCACCTGTCTGACAGACAGGCACATATCATGAGGGGGTTTGCTAGCTTCCAGTGACCATGTTTTCCTGTTTTTCTATGCGACCTGCCGCTCTGTGTGCGCTGAAATGTATCAGCAATGTTATGCAGCAACAAGGTGGTGCATATAGATTTTTTTTCCTGTTTTCTAAATTAGTGATTTGAAATCAGTAATTTCAGGTGTTATTGTCAGTTCAAAAAATAATGATATGACTGACTGGGATAAATACTGTATATTAACCTTTAATTTACTCCTGGGATAACAGCTTTATCTAAGACATATCAAAGCAATCCAGCTCTGACTGCTACTATGAGGAAAATGCTTTCTCCAATCTTACTAGATAGAATAAAAAGAGAAACAAATGGGTGATTTCAGTTTCACCTTGACAAGGACCCAATTTTCCTGTTCTCTCGGAAATGTTTTCTCTTCCCAGAGTTAGAATTAAAGTAAAATCTTTCCAAGCACAAAGACTTAAGAACAGTATATATGTATTCTACATGCATTTGTGTGCATATCCTGTATTTGGGATGTGGCACTGCACAGTGTTTTAAATGATGTTGTGAATTACATGGTTCATAAGATTGTGACAAAAATTGTCTGACGGGGTTTTGGCTCTAAAGGTATCTTTTATATTTTTTTTTCCAACTAGCAGTTGACAAGCTTGTTAACTTAAAAGGAGAGGCTGCATTTCGCTGAATACAGCTGTATAAATATTTTAACATCAAAAATGTGTTCCCTAGTGCTGCAGCACATGGTGGTTTCAACTTCTAAGCACATAAGTATAATTCTTTCAGCTGGGAAGCGGGGTAAGAGAAAGAGAATAAACATTTCTCTTTGGTGGTGTGGTGAAGGGAAGGCAGGTGAGGCTCAGTCAGGTAAGAAACCAAAAGGTTCTTTAAAAAGTGACCAGCTTGGTGCTTCAGCTAAATTTGTATTCCATTTTTAAGTCCCGCTGGGATGCTAAGGTGCATGAGTGGAGCCTATTCTTATATTTAGTGACCGCAAGTATGTTTCATCTAGAGTAATTTATACAATCAGTGGTAATTCCTGTTGAAAATAATTTAATCCAGATAGAGAATCTTACTTTCAAAGTCAGAAATTGCTGCTAGGTGTTCTTAATTTTCAATGAGATGTTAAATACAGCCTTCATGCACAATCCAGAATGTGAAGAATTAAAAATCTTGGATAGATATTACCAGCTTCTCTGTAAACTGTGGTAAGGAAGTATGCTGCTCCAGTTTGCGGCATCAGAAAAATACATTTTGATACAGTATTTTTGTAGCCAAATGTAAAAGGTTTGCTGTCAAGGGCCTGGGCCCCTGTTGGGGTTGGAACCCCCAGTTCCAACCCCTGTCCTCTGCCCTGGGGCTTTTCTTCCTTTGGTTTGTCATGTTGGAAAAAATGCAGCAAGAGATCTTCTGCTGTTTCAGAGTTGTTTTTATTTGTCTTATCAAAACCTCGGAGGGAGAGACAGCATCCCCCAAGGACACCAGGGCAAAAGAGGCAATGGCTGAAGATCAGCAGCTACTTTTATATCTTACTAACAAACATTCAAGAAACAATACCTATCTTATTTTCTTTTCAACACCAGTAAACCCTCATCTTATTGATATGTCTTTTCAATACTAACTTTTTTCCACCAACCAACACACCACAGGAACTGGTGTCAGAGAAGAGAGGAAGAGAATGAGGAGAGAGGAGAAGAAAGAAGGAAAAACCACACCCAAAAATCTCCATCTTGTCCCTATGTAATACATAGAGCAAGATCCTAAAACTACAACTAAACTCTCTGTGGTACACTAAACAAAAATCTCTTCACCTCTCTGGTGCATTCAGGTTCTCCCAAAAGTGGAGGGAGCTTCTCCAAAAGCCTAGGTCGCTGGCTAGGCCACTTTTGAGGAGCTCTGGGGCTGTAAAGAAACCACCAAAGGAGCAGGAGAAGCTTTCAGGCTTCCCTGGACTCCGACAGTTTGCCATATAGCTTACAGGGCTGCTATACAACAAGATAGAAATAATGCTTTGTGTGATAAATGTGAAGCATTATAGAGGCAAATCCTTAAATCCATCTTTGCACAGCACTCAATTTCCTATTCACTTGTTCCAGGAATGGCAATGGCACCACCCCATGCCACAATCCTTCCCTCTTCTGGGAAAGGCTGAGGTTTCCACTGACTCAACAGAAGCTCCACACACACCCAGGAGGCCTCTTTGGCTGTGTTTTCTGCCTACACAAATGAATGAGTTTATGAAGTGGAAACCTCTCTGATTTTCAATTCACTAATCTGTACCAACCATACAAAACTAGAAAATCTGTGCTTTTACACAATTTTCAAATTATTTAACTTCATATTTTGCATTAAACTCTCACAGAATTGAATAGCCATTGTTTTAACATTACAAAATGCAGAATACATTGAGGACCCTTGCCCCATATGTCTGATATTGTTACACTTTATAAATAAGAACTTGGTTAGCCAGTTGCAGAACAGTCCTTAAATATTGATAAAACACACTTTTTTTGTGTACTTTAACACAGGGAAAGCAAAGCTTTCTGGTGCACTATTGCAACACTGGCCTTTTAATACCATATGACTTGTGATAAATTATTGACTACATTTTTCTAAATAATGTATCCTCCTCAGTTCAAGAAATTCAGTAAAGCATGGTAGAACCATCTGCCACTAGCTCGAATCTGAAATGTGTGGTCCTGTACATTTAGAAAACCAAGCACTGCTAGTATTTAACTAAATATTTCTAGAGTAATGAACAGTCCTATTGCAAAATACCTTGAGATGAAAGAAACTGGATCCACACACAGGAGCAGGGCAGACCACATCTAAACCTTTGTCTTGCAGGATTATGAACTGGATATCCTTGCCCTCAACCCTGACTCTGTCCATGTTCTGGTGCTCACCTGGAGGGGCCTTGGACATGACCCATTACCTCTTGTCTGTCAACAAGACCTTTCAGTGGTGCCATGCTGGAGCTTGGGGCTGTGCCCAGGTCCTTGAGGGCACTGCTTGTATTGTGGTCAGCCAGATCCCCTCAGCTCATCCTCCCATGCCAGGGCAGCCCTGCTTTTGCTACTCCCTTATCCAGCCTGTTCCAGATGACAGTTTGGACAGCACATCCCTGCCTAAGGGAAAGCCACAGATTGGCAGAAGTTCTGAATGTTTTCTATTTTCATGTTTTGAAAGCTTTCAGTTTCGTCTTGATGTTTCTTGCTTGCATTGTACATAATGTACATAATGTACATAATGTTTCATAAAATAAAACCTGTCTACAAGGATACTGCAGTTGCCTCCCATTACAGCTGTTTACACACGCAGTTTGTTTTCCAGGTACCTGCTTCAATCCTTTTTCCTACCTTCTTCTTTTCCCTCCTGGAAATGAGTTCTGCTCTGAAACTTCTGAACTAAATTGCTCGTACTAGATATACAACTAGAGAAGAAAGTTTGCAAAATTATTTTCATTCTCAACCTTTTTTCCTTTAATGACCATTCTTCAGCTGTGATGACCAAAATAATATTCTTTTCCTTATGTTATTGCCACCAAGGAAAGACTGCTCCCAATCTAGGACAGTTTTCCCTATTTTGATGCTTTAATATGTGGTGGTATAACATAATCAGAAGCCTTTGAGGCTCAGCCTGTTGTCTTTCACTTGTTTTTAGCCCAAGTGTGACTGAACCAATCAGGATTTTTAATCTCAAAACCTCAGCTCCTTTTTATTGAAGGGTGCCTGCTTGGCCTGACATTATCTCGACAGCTTCTTTGCAGCGTTTGTGACTCCTCTAAGGGACATTGCATAATACTCTTTGGCATGAGAAAATGTTTTGCCCTTTTGGTCACTCCTGACAGCCATTGTTGAACTTTTCCCATATTCCTTTTTATGTGTTTATGGGGCACTCTCCTCCTTCTTGGAGCACTCTACCTACCCAGCTAAGCTTGTTTGTTCACATGCAGAAACCACTTTCTCCTGAATGGGCTGACAGGTGTGAAGAGGATCACTGGACTCAAATTGATATCTTCTACACATTTTGAGAAACTGTTTATGTGCAGCACAGAACTCCACTTTATGTGAATCCTTTGCTGTTTCCTAGAAGATGGTAAAAGTTCCAGCATGGCCAGCATTGCCTTTTCTTCGCTGATTTGCCATTTTCTTCCCTCTGAGGTGCATTAAAACCAATCAAGCACTGCATATTGTAGTCTCTTGTGCTGCACTGTGGGATCTATTTCATATTCTTCTCATTGTCTTAGTGATTATTTCCTACCACTATGCTTTTCTATTTGCAAGCTGTACAAGCCTCTTATAACTGTTTCAGTTTGACAATATTTTGGTGCCGCATTGAAATTAAATAAATGGATTTCTCTGTCCTGCTCCCCAGCACTTGCTGCCACTGACATTTGCAAACATCTATAAACCTTGACTTTCTCAGGAATTTCTTATCAAATTACTGCATATTGCCACTGGCATCATAAGTTTTCTTATGCAAACCACTACGACTTGGTCATGCTCCTTCTGCACGATACTTCTGCTTTTTAGTGTGGCAGAGGTTACAATGCTTCTGCCTCCACAAATCAGCTGGAATGCAATTTTTCACTGATCTAATAGCATAGCTGCAAAATGCAGCAGTTGAAAGGATGTCATCCTTTGTAACAGATGATACGTTTTGGAAGAATCCAATAATAAATATTCTATTGACATAAATGCTAGGGCACATGATGACATATTCAAAAACTATTGCATCAGTGTACTACAAGAGTTATATGTATTTCTGTGCAGGTATGTGTATTACAGCACATGAGTGTTGCCTGTTCCTTTATCCATAACTTACATAGAGATTAGCAAAATACTTATTGCTTTGGTAGGATAGGAGACATTAAATCAGAACAAAAAAAATACAGGCTAAAGAAAATGAGTTCCTAGAGCTGCAATAGGCAGTGTTAGGAAAGAAATGTGTGACTGTAAGCTGCTTAATGCTCTGTGATCTATTTCCTCTCTTCTTTCATTCTGAAAAAAAACCCCTGTGCTCTGTGCCTGGCCATCCCTGGCCAACTTTGACACTGCCTGAGAAGGAGCAGTGCTGTTGGTGCTGGTCTCACACAGCCCTGCTGGGATAATCAGAATGCAAGGAGCCATAATGGGATGTCTAGGAGTGTATTTCTCACTCTCTTCCCACCACTGGATAGCAAGTGAATGTTTTCCTTCCAGTCACACTGATCTTAATGACATCTGCAGTGGACATTGTAGGACTAAACACTCAGTGTTTCTGTCCTGCTGCTAGAGCTCTTGAAGCTTAGCCAGCAGCTCTTGCTCTCAAACAGGGATAGTCACCTTTTAACTTTCACCCTTGGTAGCTTGGTCATTCTTGTTTGGGAGTCACTTTAGTGTAGCAAAACTGGTTTCTTTGAAATAATGCCTCCTAGAAATTGCTGTTACAACTCTTACATCCAATTTTGACTTTCTGAAAACTTTGTATTCTTCTGAAGTGACTGGTGCAGCATGTCCTAACTAAGAAAAGAATATTAAACAGCAACATTATAAAAATAGAATGGCTATAATGAGTCAGACAAAAAATGCATCTGGACTTGGTATCTGTCTCTGCCAGAATCAGGTGCCTTGGGAGGCAGGTAAGAAGGGGCAAGCATATTGCCCTTAATTCCTAAAATACAGCACAGTAGATTATATGTGTTCAATAATCTTTACAGAACTTATTTCCTATTATAACAATTTCTTTGCATTTAAGATAATGAAATTAGGATAAAATATCAAGAGCTATTGAGGTACTTGGAAAACTAAGAAACAGCTTTGAAAAACATTTTAGAAATTTCCTAGGTACAGCCTTGTGGCAGCTGTAGGGATAAATAACTTTGTGAGACCCATATCTGGTTAAAAAGGAAGCCAATTTTTTTTTAATGTTATCAATTCAGCCTATATTGATGAAATCTCTTCCACCCAACCTTTTAGTTTCACTAACACTGAACTAACTGAAGATTTCTAAAGGAGATAAATAATCTTTGACTTTTTTTTTTTCTTATGGGATGATTTGCTTCTGGAAATAAGTTTTGTTTCTCTCTAGTCACTGCAGAGGGAGTCCACAGGGACTTATGTTTAGACTGGGCACCTGATATTGGTAGCAGATCAATTTTCCCTAAAAGACAGGTCATATCCAATTTATTCTCTCCTGTGTGGCAACACTCCAGTGTTTGCCAGCCATTTGATAGTTAGAAAGTTATGTCTAGCCACACAGTCTCACTGACTTCCTAATCTGTCCTTTACAAGGGGTAGTAATGAATTCATCTTCATATTCTCATTTTTTAATCCTCATCCCCCATAATCGCTACAAACACAGATATAATTTCTGTTACCACCACTTTCCTGTTTATGCAAGATCACTTTATTTTCCTGGAAATAAGGATTACAGGTAGTCTGAGTCTTTCCTGGATGCCTCCTGCTCTGTTCCAATATGTTACTTTCTTTTCCTATTAATCACCCTCTCTTCCTTGCTGTGAGAGCTTCTACTTTTCTCCATTCATTGTGCACTATGTAATTACATTAGAGGACCAGTTCTTTGTAAGTCTGAATTGTTTCTTTATTCATAAGAGCTATTTACAAAAGTGGTAGAACTAGATGAAGAATTCCAGCCCGGTGCACACGGACTGGTGTCCTGCCTCTTTTTCCAAACCTCCTTCTTTTTTGCAATTAGTGTTTCTTCATCTAAATTTCAAGCATACTGCTCACATACACTTCTGACACTGGCCTAGATGCTGGGAGTAACAAGCTGAGGAATCGTACAGCTGAGGAATCCATTTCTGAAATACATTTATTTGAGCTCATAAAACCAGACTGATGTCAAAGTGAAATTGATTAAGCCACCATATCTGGATCACTACTTGCACTAGAATATGAAATCCTGAGGAGGGTGACAGTGCTATTTAGGTACAAACAATTCCATAGGGGCAGGGGAACATTTCTGCTTCAATGACTACACTGTTTGTCATAATTACAAGAACTCCAGTCTGATCCTTGATTTTCACTGCTACAGACAAGTCAATTTATTATTGCATTTGATAAAACAGACAGTTAAATAATAATAATAATAAAAAAGCAGCAGCATGTATTCTTTGTTTATATGAATTCTAAATCAGGGAATAGGAGACATCCATAACACTATCCTGTACATGAAAAGCTCAAAACCGTTCCATGGTTCTATTTTCTCTATTTTGAGACAATTGAGATCAGAATAAGAAAAATAAACACTAGTTTTTACTTTTCAGTAAGGGTTAACTAGGATTCACCACAGAACTTGCTATTTCAAACACTTGGAAAGTTTTAATCACATCAAATTGAGAGCCGTAACTTGAGATTAATTATATTTTGTATATGGTTAAGAAAAGGGATGACCAGAAAACTGAAGTTCAACAAGGTGAAAGACAAAGGCCCACACCTCTGGAAGAACAAACCAAAGCACCAGTGCAGGCTGGAAGATGACCACAGGGAAGGAATCTTTGCAGAAGAGGACCTGAGGCCCTGCCATGAATACACTCTCATAGCAAAGAAGGCCGATGGAACCCTGGGTTGCATTTGGGGAGGCACTGCCAGCATCCAAGGAAGGTGGTCCTTTCCCATCCACTCAGCAATGGTGAAGCCACACCTGGAGTTCTGGGCCCGGTTTTGGGCTCTCTAATACAAGACAGGCATGAACATACAGTCACCATGATGATAAAGGGATTGGAACATCTGTCCTATAAGGAGAGATTGAGAGAGCTGGCATTGGTCAGGCTGGATAAGAACAGGCTCAGGGGGAAAAGGGTGCACAAATACCTGCAGGGAAAGTGCAATAGGACTGAGACAGGCTTTATTCAGTGGTGCTTATTTACAGGAGCAGAGGCAATGAGTAGAAAAGTGGAGGTTCCCTCTGAATATCAAGAAACACTTTTTACTGTGTTGGTTACTGAGTACTGGCACTGACCATCCTGAGAGTTTGTAGATCCTCCATCCTTGGAGATATTCAAAACCCATTAGGCATGATCCTGGGCAATGTGCTATAGCTGATTCTACTTTAAGCCAGGGGAATGAACTAGATGACTTCCAAAACATCACTTTCAGACTAAGATATTCTGTGCTTAGGCCATTCAAACTTTCTGCTTATGTAACTTCTGATAAACCCCAAACAATGTTTATCCAAAGGATACCTGTCTTTGAAACACAGTATGAGTGGAGATCAAGTGCATCATAAACACTGACATCATGCCTTCCTGCAACACCAATCTAATGAATAATCATACATTCTCCCTTCCTTAAAAAAACCCAAAGTGAAACAAAACTGAAAATAGCAGCATTTTTTTCAAAGTACCTTATCTTTCTTACAGTGATTTATGAACCTTGATTTTTTTTTTCCTCCATGCAATAATTCACTAGTGAATAATACATAAAAGAGCCTGGGGACAAGGACTTGAATTGGGCCTTCCCCCCTCAAGGGGAGGTAGCTAACCTTTTGACTAAGGAGTTTGATGCTTTTGTGTTAATTTTTTGACTCATAAATCTTGTATACTTTGCTGCTCTGCATCCCAGCCTTGGTTTATCTATTAATTTCCCAGCTGTTCTGTACCCCATCTACTAGATAAATTTCCCATGAAAGCAGCAGATGAGGATTTGAAACCCTGTAATCTGATTAGAGACCTTTTACTCAGATTCAACTAGGAAAATATTTTCATTATTACACTATTTGTAAAAGATAAGGACTATCATCATTACCCAAATATCCTTTTCCAGCAGTCGACTTTTTAAAATGAATGAAGGGGCATTTACCTAAATTTGGTACAATTTATTAGAATTAGGTACAATTTATTCTGAATTAGAAACTTACATTCCAACCAATTTTTTTTTGTTACTTGCTACCATGATTTTTGGTGTAAGCTTTTGCTTGGTCTTAGAAAAAAACACATCACTTTGCATTATAAAATTACTTGAAACATTCAGGCTTCCTTGTATGGTTTGTTTAATTTTTCTTTTACAATTGAAGAGTATAATATAAAAGAAACCCAAACATCAAAAGAAAAAACTCAAGGTTTCCATTTTCAAAACATAAAATGTACACTTTAAGACTTGTTTTTGAACTGATACATTTCTGTAAACAAAGTGATACATGAGAAATTGTAGTGCTGTAATTTTGTCTTGTCTTTGGATGAAATGTTTCAGTCAACATTTCTTTCCTTTATTCTTTTTTTTTGGTCTTTTTTTTTTTCCTTCATTTAAGTATTAAAATGCATACCACAATAAGAGTTAAAAAGGAAAAAATGAAATCAACAAAACATTGGTCTTCCCAAGTATTCTGAAACTGTCATTAAAAAACAAAAAAACAAAAGAAGAAACCAAAAATACCATTACTTCAATGGGAAAAAAAGAAATTTAGCAAGGCTACATATTAAAATTATATCAGAAAAACCTTTCAGCTGCTCCCCATAGTTTCTTTCTGATATGTGAGGATTTGATAGTTACGCAGCAATCTTACTTCAGCAATTTTAGACTGAGGAGAAAGTAGTGAAAAGGAGACAGTTCCTTTAATCTGAAGCATCATCCTCAGCTGAGGCTCTCCTAATTCCCATCCAAATCTCTCACTGAAATATCTCTATTGTCCACACATATATGACAATAACAAATTTCATCTCCTGGAGTCTAAAAGCACTCATTCTTAATTTTATGCACAGGACAGTCTCATGAAAGTGAATGTTTCTGCTCGTGTTTTTTACGTTAGGCACATAACTCCACAGAACAGGTCAGAAGAAAGCAGGTCTCTCTCTCCAGTGCTTTTTAGGCCAAATGGAGCATCTTAAAGCAGAAAACAGCTGGTGAATGCAAAACCTGCTTTTTTCAATATCTGACGACCAGGTATTCCCCAATTCTAGTCCATGACTTAGAGGTGCAGTTGTGTTCAATCATGGTGCCTGTGAACAGGTAATGGTCATATGAAGACGTTTCACTCCAAATATTTCAGAATTTTTTTGGTCTCCATGGGGTACAGCTTCTATCTTGCAGAAAAACTGAGTTATCATTTTTATGCTTTAGGCAGGTAAGGAGTTCCCTTCTAGCTGGCTTGAAAAAGGATACAAAAAAAGTTTAAAGACCAACTGCTGTTAGATCAGTTCGCCCAATAATTCCAGTGACCTTATATGCTTAGCACAGCCAAGTATTTTTTTACCCCCCTGATCTCTGCCTTTTGTGCTCAGTTATTGAATTCCAGGAAGAAGTGCAATATATTAATATATCAGCTGAAATAACCAAGACTGAATATTATTGAGCTTTCTTATTAAAAGTGGCACTTTCATTACAATTCCTTTCTTCGTCCTGAAAAACTGTGATGCTGTATTGTTCCTTCTGATATGAGAGTGTAGCAGCAAGTGCCTAGGAGGTAATACAGTTTAGGAAAATTTACATGTGATGGCTGGCCCAAAGGTAATTTATAGATTTGTTTCCTCATTGGCAGGCTGTATTTTTAACAAGAAGTTATGCACCTGAAGTATCAGTGCATTGATTTCTTAGTGACATAATAGACAGAAAGGCTGTTTTGCATAATCTGTAAGTCTGTCAAGAATGACAAGAGCTGGATGTTTCTGTTAAATTCAATGGACTGTCATGTGAGAGCAAAAACCACTTCAGCAAAATACCCCATAGAATAATCAAAGTGAAGTGAACGAGATACTGTAAATTTGGCTTATGGTTTGATGTAGAATTACAGATACTATCTCCCTGTAAATCCCTCGCCCACCTGAAAACTATGTGCTCTGTGCAGACACAAGCTGGTTTTCTTTTACTACAGATGCTCACTCTTAGCTTTTCTTCTCTGGAAGAAAAAGAAGTCAATAAAATTGTTTAATTTCCCTAATAATCCCTGGACACCATTGTTGCTGAGAGGCTGCCCTGGTTCTCAGGGCTTCACTAACAAACAATCAGAGTCTATTGATTGAGTGATCAGAAATCACAAGGCTTCATTATGAATTGATATTTAGATTTATTTAGTTTAGATATTAATAAAAAAGAAAGAGGGGAAAGAAGGAGAGAGAGATCTCCTCAGCCTGCTCGGCTGCTGGAATCTTCTGCTGTGTCTGTGTGGACAAGGCTTGCTTGCAGTTATCTGTGGTTGACTACAACGACATCCAGTTTCTGGTTCTTCCAATATTCATATGCACACTTAAGCTTGACCTTTTATTTGTAAGAGCTGCCCTGCTGGAATCAGGGAGACTACTGTTGTGCTATGGGACATTGATGCTGGCAGGGCCAGTGTGCAAGATGGGCACTGTTCAACCAGGCACTCAAGCCTGTGTCTGCCTTTCCTCGTTCAAGTCCCTTTAATGGAACTCAAGTGTGTGCCTAAGTGCTTTCTTAAGCCTGAGCAGTGATGGCTCTTATAATTGGGGTCAATGAACAGCAACTGTGTTAGCAGCCACGTAATGAATGACATTTTCTCCATGTCAAGTACAGATGAAGTGTTTGAAAGCAAGAATGGTATTAGCCACTCCTATTATGTATGTAAAGTGCAAAAATGATACCTTGAAGTAATTGCAATCTGGAAAAGAAACTTTTTTTCTTTTCCAGTGAAACCATTCTAGTACATTTTATCTATATTTATCTAGAAAAATAAAGATGTGGATTTTCTACATGGATATCAGCTTGAAAAATAAATTGAAAAGCACTTCTTAAACTAGTGGCAAGACATTAACATCCAGGAAGTATGTAAAAAAAGTAGAAATTGTACAAAAGTAATGTATCTGGCTTTCATCACCAAAAATTGAATTAACAATCAACCTTAGTTATTATTATAGCTACCAATGTGATTAAAATCAAAAACATTTGTTTCATATTGAAAGGTTAATTATAACTTCTAAAAACATACTTTGGAATCTTTTTTTCAAATTCAAAAGTAGAAAAAATTACCTACAAATATTACTTCAAAATTATGATTTGATGAAAATAATTTGCTTATTTTGATCCATCTTTTAATATGTCTGGACCATGGAATGCAGTTTTTCACAAATTTAAATGAGTTAGTGAAACACACCAAATTAGTCAGCTACAACCCCAGTTAGTTCGGTTATCAAAACAATTTGGACATAAAGTTATCTCAGATGTTTCTAGTTTTAAATTTGCTAGAAATCAAAGTCTGGATCATCAGGAATGGAAAACAGAGAAGGCCCTTAAACTCTCATGCAGTGACCTGCCAGGGGTTATGGTTTGCATAATTCATAAAAACAGCAGACAAAAAATATGACAAGTCCACTTTTCAGTTGCAACATTACTCTTTCTGTTAAAAATGCAAATATCCCAATGGCACTGCAATGAATTCTCCTCATTCCAGCAATACAGATTTTCCATACAAATCAGAAATGATTTCTGAGTATCAGATCATAGAATTATATCAGGGCTTGAGGGCAAGCAAACCTTTTGAAAGACATTCAGAGTTTCTTCAAGTGTTAAGGTACTAACTCAGGTAAAATTTATTCTTCAAAATTTGCTATGTCCTGGTTTGAAAGTGGTTCAGTGAACACTTCTGCTAGATCCCTCAGTACCCCTGGATGAATCCCGTCCAGCCCCACAGAGCTGTGTGTGTGTCTAAGTGGTGTAGCAGGTCACTGACCATTTTCCCTTGGATTGTGGGCTTATTCATTCTGCTGCCTTCTGGCTCAAAGGGCTGGGTACATTCATGTTGACCTTCAATTCTCCTACATTTAACTTCTCTCTTAAAACACAGATGTGTGTGCTTATGATCTTCCAGCCTTGCTGTCTTTTCCCATCTGTAGCTTTAACTTTTTTCTTTGCCTCTTACAGAGGATCTCTTGTCTCTGTAAAGCAGGTAGATCTTGTCCTTCAGTGTCCATGATAAGTGATGAAGAAGGAGGCAAAAGGAAGTGGATGGAGTAAGATGAGAGCTGTAAAGCTAACACAAGTGATTTAAGTATAGCAAGATCACTCCAGCCCCTCAGCTGTGAGGCACTGTCTGTGTCTGTGCATGAGAAGAGGAAAAATCTATCCCTCAAGCACACGAAGAAATGAGTTACTGCTCTTCTGCAAGAGAGGAATTAATAACAACAGCCAAAGAGAGGGAGAATTATTCATTGGCTGCAAGATTTCCCTCAAAATTGATAATTTCTAAAATTTACTATATTACTCCTGTAGAACTCAAAGTCCTAAATTTACTCCAGAAGTATATTTATTCCAAAACTGAAAATAAATTCATGTTGTAAATGATCTAGTCATTCTGCAAGTAACATACAGCATTAAGTAATCTGGTTTCCCTGCAAAGGGAAGCCAGCTTTTTGAGTCTATTCTGAGATACTGACATTCACTAGCTGAAGTTACTTGCCCTTTCAAAATATACTCAGTCTTAAAAAAAGATCAGTTTATAAAGGTTTTCATTGATCTGAATAATCCTGATGTAAATGATTTGAACAAGGATACTCTGCTGATACTTATAAAACATCATTTGGGAGATTCATCACGGATAGGTGTCTGCTTGCGTGATAAGTATCTACCTTCCCACTAAGGCTCTGCTGCAGTCAGTGGAGACACAGACAATGGAGCCTGAGGAGTGATTTAGATGACCAGATGATAGCTATCTGTTTCTGGAGGAAATGCCTTGCTCTGATCCCATGGTGGGCTCCACACTATTAACAATATCAGCAGCATAGTCGCATAACATGGCACACAAGACACCTCTGTATAAAAGGTGTCTAAATTCTGCTGCCATAATATCGAAGTACAGGCCTTGTCCAGAGGATAGTAGGGTTTCCCTGACCCAGCTGGGGCTGTGCTGCCTGTGGGCAGCTGCTGCTGCTGCACAAGTGGGTGCTCCTCTCACAGCCTGTGTCAGAGCTGCCCAGCCAGAACGGGATAACCACATACCAGAGGACATTTCTAAGGCCACATCATTTCATGTAGCTTGCTCAAGATCCAAGAATCCTTTTAGATTTTGATTTCAAATCCCCCAGTTTTCCAGGTTTTCACATCACAAGGGTGAGACTAATTTAGTGATTTGTTTTGGGACAGGACTGCAGGTCACCTCACTTGTGGCCTCAGTTCACACTGCAGAGCAGGCCCAAAAATACTGCAAGGGAGCCCTCTTGGGCAAAAAGCCTCGAATGTACTCTAGAAGCATTCCAATGACATCTCACTGCTGCAGGCATTAAAGCCATGGGGTCTGACCCTGAACCTTCCATACTGTCAGGTCCTCAGCATCAAAAGCTTTGCTCTGAGTGGGCTGCACTTGTGGCTAATGGAGTCATAGTGCCAAATTGGCACTGAGCTCATTTTGCCGCCCCTGTGTTTACAAAATATGTCCTAGGAAACCTGGATACAGAGTTGTGCATGGGGCATTTCGGGAATGAGAACAGCTAACCCTATGGATCACAGTATGGATTTTTAGAACAGATGTCATGCCTAATTAACCATCTGGCATTACTTTAGTTGAGTTATGTAGTGATAGCTCTAATGAACAACCTGGCTGACTGCAAGTTGGGTGTTGGAAAGTTTGAATTTTAAACCTGTTGATCACAAATAAAAGTTGGACTTACTGGGTTAAGTAGTAGAACTGCAACCTAAAAATCTCACACAATGAACAAACATAGTTAGGTCATACACAGGGAAAAAAAAAAGCCTCATATAAAAAACATCTTATGTTAATTTATATTCACTCCTATGTTAAACATTTCTTTCTCTTTGATATCCACCTCCTTCTGTCAGGTCTTGAATGTAAAAGCGAGAGGGAGTCCAACCTAAAATTTGCATTTCCATAAAAAGCACCAGGTGTTATGCTATTTTCTTTTTATGCTAGAGATAAGTTCTTTCTATCTTTCTGAAGTTGTGTCACTGTTGGAAAGCATATGGATCCACAGGGCTTTGGGAAATTCAGTAACTTCCCAAAAGATGATCATCGGGAGAGAAGAGAACAGGGTTTGGATATGTTTTCTAAAAGAAGTTATTTAATATTTTAGTGAGTGGCTTTAAAACACAAAATGCACAAACAGAACAGAATTATTATATTTTTCTTATAAAAGGAATGCATCATTTGCAAGGATGTAGCTCGTGCTCTCTCCTCTACATATTCCTTTTCTTGAGTTCTTCACTGCAGAATCACTCCTTCAAAATGGTATAGATACTTTAGCTTGTTGACCAAGATATCCTCTAGAGGCTTTGGTTTTGAATGCTATTAGAAGAAGGAAAGAACTGAATCCAGATGACCTACTTTCTATACAAGTAATCTAGACACCAGGCTGCCACCAGTTAAGTATTCACTTTATATGAGGTTAGAAATGAGGCTCTTTGGAGAATAAAGGCACACAAATCACAGAGCTTAGGTGGGAAGCAGGATCCTCAAATAACAGCGTTTCTGAACATGTGCAGGGTCACTGAGCACTAAAGAGTTTTTAAGTCAGTGGTGTGTCTGATGATACCTTTGTGGTCAGAGGAACCTGAATAATAGTTATTTTGTTTACAGCCATCATTTGTACTTTTGTTGCTCAACACAGTTGTAGATCTTCACAATCTTCACAAGACCTAAGTTTCAGTTCTTCCTTTATTGCTGCCTATATTTATATGCCAAACTTTTTAGCAAATGTGTAAATGTAATCCTTCCAGTCACTATTTTTAATGTTGATTTTGTTCAGTTGAAGGCAATTTCATTAATATAAAATTTAACTTTTTGATCAAGTTGAAGCTTCTGCCTTCTAGTTGTTTTCATGTCATATGGCACAGATTGATCTCTGCAGTGTTTTGGATGCAGGAAATGAATAAAAACTATTACTGAACACAGCAGATGTTAAAATGTTGCTGAAAGCTCTGAGAAGAAACATTAATTAACATGTGACTGTTTCAACAGAGACAATGAAATGAAAGTGTCTTGCAGGATCATCCGACTCATCAATTTTCTGCTCATCACTAGACAAAATTTCAGGCAGTGGCACATTTGATCTTGCAGAATTCGAATAAACCTATTTTCTGGGCTTTTTTGAGTTCAACACAAATTCAGTCAGTCTCATGAAGGATCAGTGTTTCTTAGTTCAGTTCTCTTTCAAAACAACCCCTTGATTCTTTCTCCTTCTTTCAAACTCAGTAATGCAGAATTGAATAAATTCACAATTTAATTGTTATGATAATAACTGAACAATAATCACATTTAAAATATTGATTATTGCTTTTGCAGTTAGAACAGTTACATACCTACATATAAAATCTGAATGACAGCATAGCATACATTATATACAGACAGGTGGTGTGATATAAACTGCTTGTTTTTCAGATGACCTTTCTGAGTTCACCAGATTTAATTCCCCAAACTTTCACAAGTCTCCCCTCTCTCACCTTTTCATTTTCTTCTCTTATAGTCAGGACAGTAACATTCATTTTCTTAATCAAATCCCAGTTCTGCAATTGCTTTCATAACAATAAAAATGCTGTTTTCATTACTTTCATAGTCTTAATTGATGAATTTTTTAATATAGGTTAAAAACTGATTAAATTTTATATTAACATTTTCTGGGATGCCCAAGGACTGGAATACCTCTTTCATACCATTGTTTTAGATTAATCTCACTCATAATAGAAATATTTTTTTCTAAAAGGAGGTATTCCTGAATTAAATATAGGTCTAATGCCAGCAATTATATACACACACAAAAAAACCAAACCAGAAACAAGCATGTGATTTGAGTTCTACAGAGGAATTTCTGAAGTCTTTAGGATAAGCTGTTTGATAGGTAAAGTGAAAACTTCTGACTGACATTTAAAGAAATAATTTTGCCTCTGAGATGATACTTAAAACTAAAAAATAAATTCACTAGTAAACTTGGAACCCATGCTCACTATTCTGAATATCTATGATTTCAGATATCGACTGTAATCAGGAATCCTGATTATAGGTTGAAGTCCATAAGATCTGTTTTCATTTTCTCTTTGACTTGTTATTTTAAATTTATATCATTATTCTTTTGATGGAAAGAAATAGATATAAATTGTTCTGCTGAAGAGCATCAGACATGAGTTTTGATGCTATTTCTTTGATCTCAACAATGTTAAAGTGGCCTGCACAGTGCAAGTGATAGCTATCATACTCCCAATGACAAAAGCAATTCTACTCTTAGTGGTCATAAAACTGCGAGGGTAAAAATGTCAGCAAAGCCTCCTAACATTATTTCAATGTGGGGGTTTATTTTTTATATAAGCTTATAATCCCCTAGAAAAAATATTGATAACAGGGGAAGAAGGAAATAGCAGGTAAGGTAATTATGCTGCCATGGTTACTCTGAGAAGAGAAACCTCACAGCAAATTTTAATACAATTTAAAATGGATAAAACCAATAGCATTCAACCAAGACATAGAATGACTATCTAGAATATTTTTATAAAAATGTAACGAAGTCAGATTATCAGCTTGACTGTGTCTGCCTAAATTTGTGGGCAATAGATACGAATCAGAGTAAAGTGTGGCCTGGTGGGAAATGTCCCTAAAACAAGAAAAAGGGCATATTAGTGTCCTCACTGCCTTTGTATAGGTTAATCCCTGCCTAGAAACTCTTTCTAAACATCGTGAAAGAGCGGTGCTGAAATGGTGGCAGCATCTAAGAGACCCCATCACCGAGGTGAGCCACCTCCCCCTGGAGCTCTCTGAAGGATCCTGGGCATTGCCGCAGCTCAGAGTGGAAAGGCATAACATTTTTGAATCTGCCTACTCTATTTTGAAGCTGTAGAGGAAAGGCTGGAAATGTGAAGGGACAGCACGAAAAAACTCACAAAAACAGTCTAGTCTTCAGGAAAAGGGGTTCAGAACTAAGGCTGTCCTTCTTAAAGACAAAACCAAAGAATAACTCTGCCCCTCCAACTTCCCGCTTACACAATGTTAGATTTGCAGAATTACTTTGTTAGAGACAGACCCAAGCAAGAGAGGTAAGGTCCTTTTGTTCTTCCACTGATACTTGCAGTTTGAACACTTGTGTATTTCTGATAACAGATTGATCCCATCAGGTCTTAGAGAAATATCCTCTTTGGAGTTTGATTAAAGCCCATTTATATACTCTAACAACAGTAAAACACATTAAAACGTCTCTGTGAAGAGACAAGTGCACCTGTCCACTCAGTGTAAAACAAAATAAAAGCATTTTAGGGTAAGTAGCTCCTTAAGTAACACAGCTTTTGGCTCATGCATCATTTTCACCGAAGAGATGCCTACATTACCCTTTGTTAAACTCAAGTAAGTTTCCTAGCAACCCAGTCATTATCTCTGTGGGGTATGAAAAGACACCAGCATTATAGAGAAGTTGAATCTTTGACAGCATTGTGTTTTTTGACCACAGTTAATTACCAAACCTGCTGGCATCAGTCCGAAGTCCTCTTCTTCAATAAGATAAGTATCAACAAAGTACTTTGTTAATGTCAATGCATTTTATTTTCTGCGACAGAATGAAATCAGATTCTGTGTATCTAGCATACTGTGCAAAGTACAGAGCATCCTATACAAAATATCTTCAAATTAACCTCCTGTTTTGCATGTCCAGTGTCAAGGATAGCCAAACACCACATCACAAAAGTGACTTAAGATTTATTTTATGAGGTAATTAATAGTCTAAATAGAAAACCTTTCTAGAAAAAAACTCTCTTTTTTTGTTTGTTTGTTTGGTTTTTTTAACTTATGAGATGTTTGTTTTGCTTAACTTTCTGATTTGTTTTTAAAGCAATTTGTTCATTTCTGTAGTGTCAAATAATAGCCAACAATGTCAGCTAACCCAGGACTGGCTGCTAGCTCTGGGACTGGATCAGTGAAAAATATGCAACTGAAATATTAGGATCATTAATTTTTGTTGCCCTGTGTTATTCTATTACTAGATGAAAGAGAGCTCAGAAAAACAAAAAGCAAGACACAAATGGACAAGTGGAAGATTCCCCATTATTACTTCAAAACCTGTGTTTTAAAAATATATTTTGAAATACATTTATCTTTGTGTAGAAGAGACTCTTGCTTGACAATTCTCAAGTTTATGGGATGTATAAAGGAATGATGGCATTAACATTTAGAGATCCTTTAATATTATAGTGGATTATTTTTGTTTGAGCAAGCATGTTCTTGAATAAACCTAGACTTCCTCCCCATATAAAATTTCACTAATAGTTCAAAATATCAGGATAGTTGCTTTTCCTGCACATTAGAGGTAAGTACAAACCAAACTGCAAGAACATGTCACTCCAGTGTATAGTAAAAAATTATATTCATTTACTGTCAGTCCACCACTTTAGGAAAATATTTAAAAAAATAAAATTAAAAAAAAAAGGAGGAAAAATAGAGAGGTATTTTTTTCAGATATATATAAGAGATAGCACAAAAAAGAAGCAGCCAATTCAAAACACCCTTTCTTCAGAAGATATGCTACTCCAGAAAGAAAAGGAAAAAGAAACCCCTTTGATTTGTGAGGAACATATGACAACAGTTCCTGTATTATTCCTTCCCTAACAAGCAGAAGTAAGAAGTAATGCAGGTTTGCTGACCCTTGACCTTTCTTAAAAGGTAAATCTCCTGTGTGTTTCTGTTTGAGTATCTGGACTTGGCCATCTTTGAAGCAGTGTTTTGGGTTTTTTTTCTAGGTTGTCTCTATCACCTACAGTGATACAATAAGGATTACTCACCTATAAAGCAGGCAGTCTGTTACAGAGATGTTTATTTTCACCACAATGGTTCCTACATTATGCAGGCAATATAGCTACAAAACAAAACCTGCAGACACCTCCTATTAACTCACTGAGGTTATAGACTAATGTTATGGTAATCTATAGCTCCACTGCATGTGGTTGTTTAATAGAATTTTAAAAAAAGAAAGAGAACCAAGCACATGTAGCACCGGTCTGTAGCTTAACACAAACTAAGAATACACTTTTTAACTAAATGACCTCATTAAATTTTGGGAGTCTGTTATTTCTTGTCTAGTTATTACTCCGAATATAATACTATGGTTTCTGTGACTCAAGCACAGTGCCTTAAGATAGATTTCTTTTTGATGTACACTGCATTAGTCACACTTATCTATGAGCACAGATTATATATGGTGCAACCTCTACACCTACTGCTGTATTTTAGAAAGGAAATATTAATATATTACTTGCTTCTGTAATTAACACTAGTACATAAACCCCAGCAAGTCCAAAATAGCTTTTAAGATTCAGGATTGGATGATAAAAAAAAAAAAAATTCTTCTCCTCCAAGTTGTTTCATGGATACTGTTAGACATAATTTATTATGGTAGTAACAATTCCTCTTGTTCTTGTAAGAAGTATGATGCAAGAAAAATATGAAAGCTAATGGAGAGTCTTTTCTGCAAGTCACAAAATTAGCAGTCATAAAGAAAGCTAATAGTCTTTGCATGCTAAGAATACAAAGAGCTTTAGTTATCAGCTTTCTCTAAAGAAATTAAAAATCACACCAAATCAAGTGATTCTTGATTGGCTCATAGATCTTGACTGGGTCTTTTCTAGTCTAAATTGGCAGGATCCATTTGCATTTGATTTTAACAGGAGTATGTTAGGAGGCCAATCACGAAAAGAGAACTTCCTTGCTAATAGTGCAGGACCAAACCTAAAGTGCAAACTGAGGAGAAGATTTCTGTAAAAAGAAATTATGGGGAAGAAAAAGTACCTGTCCTTTAAAAACTGAGCATCATTACTCTGACCTCTTTACAGTTAAACAAGGTGTAAGCTCCTGAACCTGGGGAAGAATAACCCCAGGCACCAGTGCATATGCAGGAGGATGACTATCTGGAAGGCTTCCTTTAAGAAAAGAGGGACCATGGTGGACATCAAGCTGAATCTGAACCAGCACTACACCCTCATGGCAAAGATGGCTGACAGTATTAGGAAGCAGCAGCATTAGGCTACATTAGGAAGAGCACTGTCAGCAGGTGAAGGGACATGATCCTTCCCCTCTGCTCAGCACTGCTGAGGCCACTCCTGGGGTGTGGAGTCCAGTTTTCAGTTTCCCTGAACAAGGAAAATGTGGACATGTTGGAGAGATTCCATGGAAGTGCCATGAAGGTGATCAAGAGTGAGCTATCAAATTAGGAGAGGCTGAGAAACTGTGACTCTTCAGCCTAGGGAAGAGAAGGCCGTGGAGGTTCTTACCAATGTATATAAATATTTGAAGGGAGGGTGCAAAAAGTCAGGGTCTTTTCAGTGTTGCTCAGTGACAGTACCAGAAGGCAATAGGCCCACACCAAAACACAGGAGGTTCCTTCTGAGCATCAGGAAACACTTTTCCACTAAGAGGGTGGCCAAGCATTGGCACAGGTCGTGCAGGGAAGTTGTGGAGTCCCCATTCCTGGAGATACTCTTAAGCTGTCTAGAGAGAGTCCTGGGCTTCTCTGTTTGTGCAATTCTGTTTCATATCCTTTTACAGAGGCACCATCCTGTACCATTCCCTCACCTCCCAAG
>VZTN01019132.1:0-14453 GCA_013400515.1 Erpornis zantholeuca | reverse complement strand
GCATTGTCCCATCGGCTGAGTCCTGAGCCCCTCGGCTCGTGCTCCGCGCCCGCTGCCGCAGGGGCTCTGCGGGGAAGGGATTTTCTTCCCATTTCTGGGTTTTTTAATAAAAAAAAAGGTGTGGGGGGGTGTTGTTGGGTTTGGTTTTTTTTTTTTCCTGTGTGTTTTTCTTCTCTTTCTAGAAAGTCCGGAGCTGGTAGCGAGGGGGTTATAGGGGTAGGGATGGAGAGACACTCCCCTGGAAAGAATGAAATTCCAAAAAAAAATCGCTTCCCCTCGGGAGTAAAGCTGGGGGCAGGGGTGGGGGGCTCTCTCCTCGCCCCCCAGCCTGGGGGAAGCAGCCCCTGATCCCCCTCCGTAGTGTGAGCTCGGCGGAGGGGTCCCCCCGGCCCCCGCTCCCCACGCTGGGGGTCCCACGGGGGGGCAGGAGGAAGAGGAGGAAGGACTTTGAGAGGCTGCAGGGGGGATTTGGGACCGAAACCGAGAAACCAAACGACGTTACGAAGAGCTTGGCCGATCAGTTGGAGTCGGAGTCGGAGGAGTCCCCCGAGGAGGAGGAGGAACTGCTGCTGCCCTCCGAGTCGTTGTCATCCTCATCGTCATCGTCCTCATCCTCATCGTCCTCGTCGTTCTGGGAGGGGGGTGGCAGAGAGGAGGGGGAGGTCAGGGCATGGTTAGTCCATCGTCACCCCCTCGCCCTCTGCTCGCCCTCCCCGCCGGGGTCCCCCCAGAGCGCGGGGTGCGACCCCCACCCTCCCATCGCTGCCCCCGGGGGTGGAGGAGGAGGAGGGACGCGGGGCAGGAGCCAGGAGTGAGTTTGCAAGGGCTCAGCTCTCGGGGGTGCCGGGGGGGGACGTGCCGGAGCAGCGCGCGGGGGTCCTGCCCTCACCTCTGCCACTGCCTCGCTACACGATCCGAGGGAGGGTACCCGACCCGCCTCGGGCCTCAGTTTCCCCCCTCTAAAGCCAGGGAAGGAAGAGGCGTGAGCTGAGACCAGCGAGGGGGCGGAAACACCTCACCTGTCCGGTGGCGAGCACAAGGCACGGACACGGTTTCTGGCCCCAGCGCCATCCAGCATACTCTGATTTCAGTTGCACCGGTGTAAAGCTTTGACTCTGGTGACTTACTCGGCATTCACACTGGCGCAAACGGAGCCGAGACCAGACTCAGTATCTCCACCAGGAAAAAGACAGGAGATTTTTCTCTGCTCACTGGGGGCTCTGCACACCCCCCCGCACCTCTACGTCCCGAGGCTGCTCCTGACTATGCCCCGCGGCTGCTCCTCGCGCCCTCCCCGGGAACACCGGGGGGATCCCGTTCCCCTTCTCCTCCCCGTGTCCCCCTGCTTCCCGGGGGCTCCTCCGCCACAGATCTATCTGAGCCCGGCTGCGGGTGCCCCCCAGCCCGGGGGGAGGGTGAGGGGGGCCCCGTGCCCTCCCCGTGCCCTCCCCGCGCTGCGGCCTCACCTCGTCCCCGTCCTCGCTCTCCTCCTCGCTGCTGGACTCCGAGGAGTCGCCGCCTTCCTCTGATGAGTCGCCGTTGTCATCATCGTCATCCTCATCTTCATCGTCGTCTTCCTCCTCCTCTTCCTCCTCGTCATCATCCTCTGACTCCTGCGGGACAAGAGTGGCTTGGTGAGTCCCTGGGCCTCCACACCCATAGGTGCAGCACCCACCCCATCCTTGACCATCCACCTTTGGGTTCCTCCACCCATTGAGCAGATCAGGTGATTCCCTACCCCATGATGGGAGCCTTTCCCTACCTATACTGAAAACTGAACCAAAAAGGATCCCTGAGTGGGGTCAGAATCCGACCTGGATGGGTTCTGAGCAGGGATCTGGGGAAAGTTTATGGTCTTGAGGACAAGGGCAGGCAGCTGGAAGCACAAGGGATGCCTCAAAGAAGGGGTGAGGGTCCCCCCCACAGACACGCTCCCCAGGGAGGAGGCCTGGGTGGTCCCATGGGGCACTCGTGACTCACCGACTTGGACTGCATCGTTGGCTTCATCTTGGGGTTGGGACCCCGGATCTTCCCTATGCTCTTGCGTTTCTGTGGGAACACAACACAACCCTTCAGGGCTCAGGCTCGGCTCCTCACCAGTGTCCAGCCCAGAGAAAATCCCACTGCTGAGCTGCCATGGGGACAAATCCCCGCTGGAGGGGCTCTCTGCCGTGCTGCACATCCAAACCTCGCCCAGGGCTGACCCTGGCCCAGCCCCAAGCCCCCAGGCTCCCCATCCCACCCCCAAACTCCACGTGGATACTCACGTTGGAAATGTGTTCCTTGTACGCAGCCCGCTCCTGGGGCGAGAGGCTCTGTGGGGACAGGGACACAGTCAGAGGTGGGCAGGCATGGAAGGGGTGGGGGATGGAGTGGGGAAGGGCTCTAGCACGGGGCACACCCTCCTCATATATATAACTTTTATCCTTTTTAAGTTACAAAATGTCAAAAAAAGGTCTGGAAATGGTGGTTTCCGGAGGAGGGGTGGGAACAGAGACCATGCCAAGCATCATCCCCAAAACCAGCAGATCCCAGAGCTCCCACCAGGCATGGGGGTGCAGCACCCACCTTGAGCCAGATGTCGAGGTGCACCTTGTACTGTTTCTGCTGCTCCTCTGCCAGTTTTTTGTAGTGGTCCTTCTGGCCCTGGGAGATGCGCTGCCAGCGGCTGCCGATCTCCACCATCCGCTCCTTCAGCGGGAGGTGGTTCAGCTCCCCGTTGGACAGGAGCTCCTGGGAGAACTTCTGGTAACCGTTCCTGCACGGGGAGAGCGTGGGGACCGGGCTGGGACAGCGGGCACAGACAGCCCGGGTGTCCATAACCCCCACACCCACACCGGGGTCCCTCCTCTTGTTCCAGGCTCCTCCCACCAGCACAGCCAGACCCAGTTTCTCAGAGCCCAGGTACTCACATGGGGGGTTTCTTCGGCTCTCCCTGGAACTTCATTTTCTTGGTGGAGTTGGTGGAGCAGGGAGGGGCCCGCATCTCGCTCAGCTCCCTCTGAGCCACAGGAGAGAGAGAGGGTCAGGGAGGGGCAGCGCGGGGTGAGGGACACGGCGAGGGACAGGACGGGGCAGGGACCCACCTCGTATCGCTTCTGATCCTCCGCCGCCTTCTTGATCCACATCAGCTTCTCCTTCTTTTCCATGTTGTTCCAAGTGGCCTCCATGGCCTTCAGCGCTTTGCCCCGGTCGTTCTGTGGGACAGAACCACCACGATGCACCACTGGCACCCAAACCCCTGGGACACTGGGGTGCTGCTGCTGGGGCACCGCTCCCCCCGGGACCCCCGTCCTCCCCACGGCTCCCAGCCCAAACCCAGGGGTGAGAGCCAGGGAGAAAGCACATGGGAATTCCTGCTGGTGGGAGTGACGACCCCACCTCCGGCCCCTTTCCCAGCCCACTCCTCACCTTGAAACGAGCCAGGTAGTCCCCGATGACGCTCTGCTGCCAGATCTCCTCGGCAGTTTTGGGAGACTCGGGCAGCTTCCCGCGCTCCTCTTTATCTGAGCCGTGCTTCTTCTCCGACTGCGCCTTCATCGCCGCCTCCCGCGCCTTGTACTTGGCCTGGGCAGGGGGCACAGGGGGTGAGGGGGGCATGGCAGGGGCACAACTGCCAAACACCAGGAGGGCACTGCAGCTCCCCCAGCACTGTCCTCACCAGCCCCAGCCCCACCTCTGGACTCCCCCTGTCAGGAAAACCAACAAAGCCTTTAAATGGAGGCCCTGAGGTTTCTTTATCTGGTGGGTTTTGAACCCCAGGTGATGAGAGGGAGGGGCACAGCCAGTGGTGCCCCTCGGTGCCAACACTGGCACCTGTGTGACAGCTCAGAGTGATGCTGTGGGGGACATTTGTGCCCCTTGGATCAAGGCAAGGACAGGAGCATCCCCTGGCCTGCCCGAGATGCCCAGGACAGCAGCAGAGATGGGGGCAGAGGAGGAGCACAGGCATGGTACCAACCTTCTTCTTCTCGGAGAGGTCGTTCCACATGCGGGCCAGCAGCCGGGTCAGCTCGCTCTCGGACAGCTCCGGCCGCTCCTCCTGCAGCTGCTTCCGCTTCTCCTCCGAGAAGATGAACATGGCCGAGATGGGCCGCTTGGGCTTCTCTGAGCTGGCCTGAGGGGGCACACGGGGCTGTGAGGGGGGAAGCCCACGGAGGGACCGAAGCCCTGAAAGCCCTTTGAGACACACAACCCCATCCCAAGCCCCTGCCAAGTGCTGCCCCGGCCCTCCCGGTGCCACTCCCACCTTGCCGGTCTCTGGTGAGGATTTTTTGGATGCAGGACTCGTTGCCCCTTTCCGGTTGCTGCCCAGCATCTTCTCCTCACCCAGCACCCGCTGCTGCTCCTCCTCGGGCAGGCTCTGGGTGGCACAGGAGGAGAGACATTGTTAGCCCAACGCTAATGAGGCTCTGAGGCAATCGGGGAATAGGACAGTGGGGAAGGGGATTAATCCACTTGGGTGTCCTGATCTAAATCCTATCCCAGCAGTCAGGACCAGCATCTGGAACTGCATGTGTATGACCTGGGGGTCCCCATGCCGTCACCCCCTACCTGGGCAGTGTCCCTCTGCCCCAGCCCTGTCCCCTCCTCGGCTCAGCCGTTTCTCAGTGAAAGCAGGTGGGCAGGTGCCTGGATCCGGGCACACCCCTGGGTTTTTCCACCCTGTGCCCCTGCAGCCGCAGCCGGGGCCACGTCACGTCCGCCCTGGGACGGGGACGATGCTGGGGTGGCCTCGCTGTGACTCCCCCGCCCACACCCCGGCAAGGGAAGGAAGTGAGAGGCTGCACAGCCACAGCCACTGAACACCTTCCCATCCAGCTCCAGCCCTCTGCTCACCCCAGCTCCCCTCCCAGCTGGGGAGCTCACCCTCACCCTCAGTGCCCAGCTGCAAGGCACCGGGTCAGGCACGAGGACAGCCAGAAGGTCAAGGCCACGTGTGGCCAGCACCCACGGCAGGGCCCAGACGTGTTTTGGGGGAGCAGAGAGGGCAGCCCCCCACTTAAGCCATCCCAGTCTCTGGGCTGAGTGTTCCCCATTCCTAGATTTGGAATCTCTTGCACCCCTCCTTCACTCACCTCCAGGAAGCGGAGCAGCTCGATCTCGTAGTCTTTCTTTTTCTGGAGGGAGATGGAGGCGTGTGGTTACACAGAGATCCCTCACTCCACCCCTGCCTCCTGCAGCCCCTGACCCAGCCTCACTCTCTTGGCAACAGCATGCCCCTCCTGGACCGTCTGTTGGTCCCACACAGGAGCCAGGATCAAGGGAGGTGACCGAGGACCTCGGGGACAATCAGTGATGCAGACAAGCATGGGGACTGAGGAAGGGTGAGGGGCTCATTTCCAGGGCTATTTGTAGCCCAGACTCTCCCATCCTGCTGCTCCTCTCCCACAACACTGCTGCCCACCTGCCTCTCCCCCGACCTGTCCATTGTCAGCCACTCACCTGGTCACACTTTTTGTGGTAGGCGTCCTTTTCCTTCTGGGAGAGCAGCTTCCACTGCTGGCTGCACAGCACCATTCGCTCTGTGCTGGGCACGTCTTTCATGTTGGCCATCAGCTCTGCACAGTACAGGGAGTAGCTGTTCCTGAAAAACCCATGGGGGGACCCAGTGTTAGGGAAAACCTGTCCCTGTGGGGCTGGCTGGGTGCTAAAAGCCTCCCCAAAATCCCCCAGATGGGTTGCACCAGGCAGGGAAGTGAGGTGCCTGTGTTTTAGGGCAACTGGGGGCTGGATCACCCCTTAACCCAGAGTATCACCATAAACCTTGCTCAGATTCTCCCCAAAATGTGTATTTAATGTACATTTAAGGACTGGGTTAATGGGATCATCACAGAATCATGTAATCATTAAGACTGGAAAAGGCCTCTAAGATCACTGAGTCCAACCACTAACACTGCCAAGCCCACACTAAACCATGCCCTCAAGTGCCACATCCACGCTTTTTGAACACTTCCAGGGACGGCGACTCCACCTCTGCCCTGGGCAGCGTGTTCCCAGGCCTGGCTGTGAAGAAATCTGTCCTCTAAACCCCATCTAAGCCCCCTGCACCTGTGCTCCCAGAAGTTATCTGGGCTTCCCAAGCCAGGCAGAGCCCCAGTTTCCTCGTGGGCAAGAACCAGCATCCACCCAGGCCGCGGCCGCGTGAGGGACAGGACTCACGGGGGTGGCTTCGTGGGTCGTCCATCGAACTTGTCCTTGAGCTGCCGCTCGGCCTTGGTGAGGGTGGAGCGGGTGATCCCCTCCTCGCTGATGTTCAGCTCCGGGTGCTTCTGGATGTAATCGCGCATGATCTCCTGTGGGGAGCAGAGAGAGGTCAGAGGGGCAGCCACCCCCGCCTGCTGGGGCCGGAGGAGGAGGAGAGAGAAGCCAACCGTTGCCCTAATCGATCCTGCGCCCGGGGATCCTGCTGCCTGCCCGCACACAGCTGGAGAGGCAGGGCTCAGCCTCACTAGGGACCTGCCAGGACCTGCCTGAACCCCCACGCTGGCTATCGGGAGAGGCCACGCAGGGCCGGGATGCAGTGAGTGTTGGGACGAGCGTGGAGGGGACCGGGTGAGGCTGCTCCCTACCTCGTACTCCTTCCGCTGTTCCAGGGCCTTATGAATCCATTTCAGCCTCTTTTTATCCGAGAGTTGAGACCACTGCTTGCCCAGCGACTCTTTCACCTCCTTCGTGGTGGCCTGAAAACCCAAAGCCAGAGGTGAGGGCAGAGGGGTAAAATCCAAAAAAAAAAAGAGGAATTAAAAAATAATGGCAAAAAAATGGCAAAAAAATGTTGTGGCCTGCTGGGGCCTGACAGCACCCGGCGTGGGGTGGCTGGGAGCCGTGGGGGTGAGTGGGAGTGGGGGGCATGGCCAGAGGTGGATGTCTGTGCTGGAATCCTTTCCTGCCCTGACTCAGGCTGTGGTCATCCCTTCCTGGCAAAAAGTGGGGGCTGGATCCCTGAGCCTCTTCCAGGTGTGCAGAGCCCCTTCCTTACCTCGGTCCAGGCTCCGGGAGCTCCTAGCGGTGTCCTCCATCCCGACCCCCTAAAATGCTTCTCTCCCTTCCCCTCCTGTCCCCCAGCAGCGGGGTCCAGGACCCCCAACACTCACACTCGCACTCACTCCCACCCACCGTACTCACATCTGGACGCACTTTCAAGTAGATCTTCTTCTCGTGGTTGTACCACAGCTGCTGGGGGGTCTTGGGTTTTTCGGGGACGTCGGATTTCTTGGCGTTCTGGATGAGATCCGGGTGGTCTTCCCTTTACCAGGCAGGGAGGTGGGGAAGGGAGAGCGTCAGGGAGGTGGCAGTGGCAAGGAGAGCACCCCTAAACCTGCCTGCTAAGGGGTGACTGTCACTGCAGGGCTGAGCCTCCGGGGGCTCAGGTACTGGGGGGGGTCCCCAAAAAGAGCAGGAGGGTTTTAGGAGAGATTTAAGTTTGCCCCTCCTTGGGGAGCGTTGGCTACAGGCATGCCTGGGCTCAGCAGCAACCCTGAAGCAGCAGCAGGTCATTGGGAATGCCAGGATCCACCTGGATCACAGCAACCACGTCCAAGGGGAAGGTCTGGAGTGATTGGGGGGACAACTTCAGCTTTTATCAGTGCTGGTGGCAGGGCTCCTATCCCCACCTGGCAGACCCTGACCCCCAGAGCATGGCTGGTTCTCTGCTCTCCCCTCATCCGGTCACCCAGCCTCTGGGTGCTCCCAGACACCTTTTCCTTGCTCTGTTTTTGCTCAATTCCCTCTTCTCTTCAAGCCAAAAGCCCATCAGGGCTTCCTCCGTGAGCTATGCACAGGAGGGAAATCTGGATCTGCCTGGAGGGGCCTGGGGAAATATGGGGGGCAGGGGGGGCTCTGCCTGCTCACCTGAACCTCGCCAAGTTCCTGTCAAACTCCTGCTTCTCTCGCTGGAAGTCCTGGATGTATTTCATCTGGGGACACAAAGCCACCACAGAGGTGGAGAGGGACGTCAGCACCAGGGAATGGGCAGGAAGACACATCCCTGTTGACCTGGCTGGGCATCACACCACCCCAAGAGGGACTCAAGGGCTCCCCAGCCCAGGGAATGGTCCTGCAGAGGGTTTCCAGCCTGCCCAGGCATTCAGCAGCCAGGTATCTCCCCTCTCCATGCATCCCAGCAGCCCTGGAAAGGGCACAGCAGGACTTCGTGCCCTGGGCTTTTCCTGGATGCCCCAGAGTGAAAGTTGGGGCCCCCCAAAGCCCTGCCCAGGCTCTGACATCTCCAGGTGAGCACAGCATCTCCCAGAGCCTGTCCCTGTGTCCCTGGCACGGACAGGGCGGGGCGTGTGCCACAGCCCCAGCGTTAAACACGGATCCACCCAACGGCAAAGCCACCAGCCAGGTCCAGCGGGAAGAGACGGACCAACGGACAGACACAGCCAGCCTCCACCCACAGATCCTGGGAACCAGGACGGGAAAAGCCAAGGAAGTCTTACAGGTCTGACGGGACTAAAGGAACACCTGGCTTCCCCCGCTGAGAGCTGGATTAAGCCCTTGCCAGGCAGAGCTTGGGCTCTGCTGGCTTTACTGGAAGAGCTGGGCAAAGCCCAGCACACAGAGGCACGTGGTGGGAAGGGGCTTGCTGACCCTCCCCCCCATACCTTTTTCTTCTCGGGAAGCTCCTTGTATTTCTTGGACAGGATCTTGGTGAGATCCAGGTTGCTCATTTCGGGGTGAAGCTTGGCGTATTTGGCTCGCTTCTCCATGAAGAAGCGGAAATAGGGAGTCAGGGGCTTCTTGGGGAAGTCGGGGTGTTTCTGGGGAGACAGCAGAGTGGAGGACACTGAGCACAGAGCTGGCAGCACCACAGGGGCACAGCCAAACCCACGGCTCCCCAGTTCCAGGGGCACCTGCCTCCATCCAGCCCCGCTGGTGATCCGGGTATGGCAGGCAAGGAAGGGGAAACTGCTGGGAACAAGGGCTCCCCAAGGAGCTACAGCATCCCACAGCTGGGAACCATGGGAGAGGCCTCCAGCCATCCAGAGCTGTCAGCACAGAGCGAGAGGGGACACTGAGGCAGGAGGAGGGGACGGGACCCAACTCCCAGGGATGGAGCATCGGCTGCCTCAGGGCCACCTGGCCAGAAGCGCCCGGCAGGCCAGGAATAGGACAGCAGCTTCCCGGCCCCTCTGGAGCTAAACTTGGCTGCAGGCTGGCAGCAGCACAGCCGGCCATATTAAATGTACCCGGGACTTGGCCCGGGCCCAGCGCCGCGGCCTCCGGAGCCCCGGGCAGCCGGACACCGGGATTACGGGCAGGGAGGTGCCTGCAGGGGCAACCGCGGCAGAGCCACGCGGATCTCAGCAGCCACAGGGGTGACAGCCCCCATCCTGAGAAGTGTAGGGTCACCCTTTAGGGAGTGAGCTTAATTCCTGCCAAATACCTTGAGCTTTTTGCCTTTGTAAGGATTCTTCACGTGCTCTTCAGCATCCATAATGAGCTCCGTGAGGGTCCGGAATTTCCTCACCTGCGCAGGAACGAAGAGACAAAGACTTGAGCAGGGGACAAGGCAGATCCCCGGCATGGCAGAAACCCACTGAGTTTTGTAATTCCACCCCAAAATTCAGCCCCTCTGAGAGGGTCACAATGCTAGCAGAAGCAGGATGGTGCTGGCACCAATGGCCAAGGGCTCTGGGCACTCAACATGGGCAATTCCAACAGCCCCAGGAATGCCAGCGGGACACTCGGACCCTGTCACAAAGCCCCCACAAAGCCCCCACAAAGCCCTGTGTGGTGTCCATTACCTCATTAGAAATCTCCATCCACTTCATCTTGCACATCTCCCCTGAGAAGTCCTTGAAAGCCACTTTTTCCCAGTCCAGGTGGGACTCGGTGGTTTTGAACTTGCTCCCGTCGTTGGAGGGCAGGTTATTCTTCATGCACTCCAGGAGGGTCAGCATGTCCTCCTGCGACCAGCGGTCTGAGCAGCGAGAAACGCCATCAGCCAGGGGCAGGCAGCCTTTTCCCTTCCCTTCCCTTCCCGGCAGGATACCAGGACTACAGCTCCCGGCGTGCTGCTCCGGACCGCACGCCAGGACACGTAATCTCCACATGCTGCCTCTCGAGATTAAAGATCAAAGGGACGTGGCTGTTTCCATCACCCTCGAGCAACTTTCTATGGGCCAAAACAATCCGGGTAAAGCTAGAAATTCCACTCGGTGCAAACCAGAGAGACTCGCTCATCCCCGAACACCATCAGATAAGGGATGGCTCTGCTGCACGGGAGCAGAGGGCTATTTCCTACGCCCTGCGGAGCGACACGGGAGCAATGAGCTCTCCAGCCAAGCAGGAAACAGGGAAACCTACTTTCCAAGTGGAAAAGATGAGTCCAGAGCAATGGGAAAACCCCAGCGCTGCTTTTCCTGCACCTCAGAGAGCTTTGCCATCACCTGGGCCCGGCTCCATGGTGACCTCTGCCAAGGTCAAAGCTCCCACACCACAGAGTGAGGGGGAGTAAAGCCCGGGACTGCCCCACTGTCTCACAGAGGGGTCCCTGACAGTGCAGGGATGATGTTTATGTACCCCAGCATCCCCCCAGCTGCTGGGAGGAGCACCCCCAGCTCCCATAGGGATAAGCTACTGGAATGGTGGGATGGGCACATGGCAAAGCCGGAGAGCCTGAAGCAACCACGAGGCCAGGACAGGCAGCAGCACCATGCTGGAACAGGCAGCAGGCAGGATATCCCAGCCCTGAACACCTCATCCAGCCCCAACCTTGAGGCTGCTTCCTTGCCAGGGGAATTCCTCCCTGCTCCGAGCTTCCACGCCAGCTGGGGAGCGCAGCCCGGGGTGCTCTGCAAACACGGGTGGCCCTGGGGAATGCAGCAGGGCCTGGGAGCGGAAGGAAAGTCCCTGGGGATGGGCTGGAGGAGGAGCAGAGCCCGGAGCCGCCCGCCCACGCAGCCCTCGCTGCCTCGTCCCGGGGTGGGCACCCGGGATTCCCGCGGTGCAGGACTGGCTCAGCACACATTCCCTGCCTCACATCTCTGCCCCGTGAAGGCTGAGGTGTTTGGAGCTGCCTGTGGGACATGGAGCACCCCAGAGGTGGGGAGAGTGGCACACACAGGATCCTGAAGAGATGGGGACAGTGCGGCTGGCCATGGATTTCAGTGGAGCACCTCTCCCTCCATCTCCAGGAATGAAACCAAGCCCCCAGAAAAATCCAGCTGCAGAGATTCCTTCAGCTGCAGCTCTCCCTGCACTCAAGACTCAACATAAGCAAAAGCACCTCCACCTCCTGCCCTTGCAGGGGTCTGGAGAAGGACAACTCCTCTGGAATCCCAAATCCAAGTAAGAGATGTCAAAGGACATATGGGACCTGGTCAAGGGAGCATAGCCAGGACCTGATCCCCCCATCCCATTTCCCCTCCTGGACCTGCCTGGCTGGGGCTCAAGGCAGGAATAGTTTTGGATCCAGCTGGTCCCTACAGTGACCTCATTAGGGATTAACATGGAGGGAGAAGATGGAAAGAGCCCTCCTGGAAAGCAGGGAGCCCAGTGGCGTGGGGTGTGTCTCCATGTTCCTGGCTTCATCCCAAAACACCATGAAGATGGAAAAGAGATGGGAAACCCCCATTCCCTACAGGGCTGGGGGAGGATCAGAGCTGGGGAAGGGAGAACACAGCCCCAAATTCTGTCTTCCTGTTTTTCTCATCCACTTTGCAGGCCTCCCAGGCAAGGACCAACGAGGCGGAACAGGGCTGGGAAGCTGGTGCCAACTTCACTTGCAGAAATCAGGAGGAATTATCAAAAGTAGCACAGCCACAGAAATCCAGAGGGGACGGAGAAGGGGACGAGACACAGCCCCAAACCTGCCCCGGTCAAGCCCAGTGCCTCAGTTTCCCCCTCAAATGCAGAAACACCCGGAGACCTTTGGTCCTGCGTGAACCCCCTGCCGGCAGACAGCCCAAATAACCACATCCCAAAGGAATACATAAAAACAACAGTGGAAACATCCCAAAATCCTTGCTGGCAGCAGAGTGGGGCCAACAGGGACCCCCACACCCAGACCTCCATCCCTCTGTTCCCCCTCCCTCAACCAAGGGCTTGCTGAAAAAGGCCGGAATTGCAGCATTCACCCACCAGGATGAATGGGGTTGTCTGTGCCCTGGGACCGATTTATCCCGGCTCTCCTGGCACCAGCCGGGCCGGGTCTATATTAGGAAAGCTGCCCCGGTGTAATTAAATCCATCTAAAGTCCCGGAGAAGGACACGTGCTCCGGCCGGGTTCGCTCGAGGCAACAACCCCGACTGCAGCAAGGAAGGAGGAAAATCGGGGAGACCTCGTGGGTGCGAGGGCCTGGACGGCGCCGCAGACGCTTGAGGGACCCAGGGGGTTTCCGAGGGGTGGAGTGGCAGAGCCCTGCGAGCTGCCCTAAATAAACATCCTCCTTTTTTCCCTTGTTTTCCTGCCCCTTTTCCAATAAAAGCAGAAGCTCTGATGTCATGCCGGGGTCTGGAAGCCGGAGGCCCAAGGTAACGGCTCGGCTTTTAATGCAGCCCAGATGTGAGCAGGGCAGGCAGCACCTCTGTGCCAGCCCCCCCTTCCCAATCCCCCTGAAACACCAGCCCCCCGAAAGAGCATCCCAGAGCCAAGGGGCTGCTGGTGCACCGGAGCGTGAATCCGTGTGCTCGCACACGTGTGCGCGTTCCCCGCGGCCGTCACAACTCGGAGAGGCAGATTCCCCCCCTGCCTCGACCCGCTGGCAGCGGGGATCACGGATCCTCCATCCCTCCTCCTTCTCCATCCCTTCTCCTCCCCCATCCCTCCGAGAAAAGGGGCGCTCAGAGGTTTTTTTATTATTATTTTTGAGCACGGCAGCAGAATTCCCGCAGGAGCACCGGCATGTTGGGGGGGCTCACCTTGGTTTTTGGGAGCTGTCATTTCCAGGTCTGCAGGGCACTCGGCTTCGCCGTTCATCCTCCACCTGCCTGTGCCCAGGATGGTCCCACTGGCTCCCTCCTCACCCTCTTCCCGAAATCACTCCCGCGCGGCTCTGCAAGGAAAGGGAGATCCCTGCTAGGCATCCCCACTGTGACGGGGGGCCCCCAACTCCTAACGGGGAGGGGGGAGCTCGATCCAGCTCCATCCATCCATCCTCTCCACTCCCCGGTGAACGAGGGGCTGGAATACCCCCACCACCCATCCCTGTGAGGTGTGGGAAGAGCTCCAGGATGGGGGATCCTTAATGGTGATGTGACCCCCACGCTGGTGAGGGGAGGAAAAAAGGAGTGTGTAGGCAGGGGAGAAGGGTCCAGGGGTTTGTCCCCAAGGTGGGGGGATAGGATCTGAAAGGGATCCAAATAAATCCCAGAGGAGACAGGTTCAAGGTGGCTCCCTGGGGTGGGTGGGATCCAAAAACCCGGGAACAAAAGGATCTGAGTCAACAGGGCTCCAAGGGATCTCCTCTAAGGGGGTTCACTCCCCCTCTCCCAAACGGGGATTTCACAGGAAGGCACACCACAGATTTAGCAAAATCCTCCCCAGAGGTGGGGACATGCTTGGAGAAGAAAGGGGTCCCCCAGATCCAAGGGAGCTGGCAGGAGGCATTTGGGGACCTCGGGGGGGATTCAGGGTCTCCCAAGGGGGGAGAACAAGCTGCGGGAAGGTATTTCAATGGCGGGGCTCCAGGGGAAGGATGCCCTCAGACTCCATTAGGAAGGATCTTACGGCTCCATGGAGAAGGATAACCTAGGGAGGGGGACCCCAAAACTAGGTGGGCGAGTGGCAGGATGGTAGCCTGGAGGCATCCTCATCGGGGCTTCCATCGCGGGAGTCCCTGGAGGGCAGATCAGGGCCGGAGGCCTCAGGGGGATCCCCTCAGGGACAGGCCGCAGGCCTGGGGGGGAGCAGGCCCCAGGCCGGGGGGAAGCTGGGCCTGGGGGATCCCAGGGAGAATCCAGGCTTGGGGGGATCCCTTGGGGAGGGGGAGTCCAGCGGCCCCGGGAGGAACCAGGCCCTGGACTGAGGGAGGATCACCCGGGGAGGGCAGCGGGGCCGGCCCAGAACCCTCAGGCCCCAGGAGGGATCCAGGATGGCCCTTGGGGGAGATCGGCTGCCGGGAGGGGAGAGCTGGGATCACCCCGGGGGATGCAGGCCCCGCCAGGCCTGGGGGGCCGGAGCAGCCCCCGGTGGGGACGAATCTGGGACCACCTAAGGGACACGGGTCCAGGGGTGGCTGGGGGATCACCTGGGGGTGGATGAGGGGCGTGCAGACTCCACCAGCGTGGGATCGAGGATCACCCGGGGCTGGATGAACCCTGAAGGGATGGGGGGAACCGCTCCAGGCTTGGATCAACCCCCAAGGGGGGCGGATCTGGGACCACCCCCGGGGCCGGCTGAGGGATCGCCGCGGGGTGGGATCAAGCCCAGCCCCCGGGCGGTGTGAAACCGGGGATCGCCCGGGGGTGGGAGCGGGGGATCACAGCCGGGGGGGACGTGTGGG
>VZTN01019129.1:11247-54355 GCA_013400515.1 Erpornis zantholeuca | reverse complement strand
TAGGCACTGTCCCTTGCCCAGCGGCGGGGGGGGCGGCCGCGAGCAGGGGGAGGGCAAGGTGTGGGTGGCACATCCCGCATCCCTGTCCCTGTCCCCGTCACGCTGCCTCTCATTACGGACACGGCGGGGCCCGTCACCCTCCCACCGCGCGGCAATTAAGGGCTGCCAACCCCGGCAGTTAATTAGCGCCAGCGGTGAGTGCTGGGAGGTGACGGCCGCATGGCTGGCGGAGGGGACGGTGAGGGGACGTGTCCCCCCAGGGGGACAAAGAGTGGGAGTAGCGGGGATTTGGGCTGCTGGGACCAGCTGTGCTGTCCCGGGGGTGCCCCGCGGCCCGTGGGGACGGGGTGTGACACGGAGGGGTGCGCAGTGACAGTGGGTGCCAGCCATGGGGTGTGCAGGGGGTGGCACTGGGGAGTATCCTGCGCCATGACGGTGTGTGGCACCCCAGGCTGTGCAGTGACGGTGACAGTGGGTGACACCCCGTGGGCCATGCAGTGACAGCGACAGTGGGTGATACACTGCGGGCCGGCAGTGACGGTGACAGTGGGTGACACCCCGTGGGCCACGCAGTGACATAGCATTGTGTGACAGCCCCAGCACCAGGCACTGACGGTGACTCTGTGTGACAATCCACGGGAGCTGCAGTGACACTGCGTGGCACCCGGCGGCCCCACAGTGACAGTGACACCCTGTGCACTGCGCGGTGACAGTGACACCATGTGACACCCCAGGGAGCAACAGTGAAGCTGTGCAACACCGCGGGGCTGCGCGGCAGCTCCGTGTGACACGAGTGGGGCTGTGCAGCCGTGGTGACACTGTGTGACATCCCAGGGAGGTGTGCAGTGACACTGACACTGTGCCACACCCCGAGGACCAGGCAGTGACAGTGACACCTGTGACAACAGACGCCATGCAGTGACATTGGTGACACCAGTGCCATGTAGTGACATCACACTCAAGCCCCCCGCGCTGCCTTCCCTTGTGGGTATTGAGGCACCCACCCAGCTCACACCTGGGGACATTCCCCACTGGGGACATCACCCTATACCTGCAGCCTCGTTGGGGCACATCTGGCCCCCCCACACCCCCACCATGATGGGTGCTCCAAGGAAGGGGGGCTTCAGGAATGGGGTATGCCAGGGAGGGGGTGCTCTGAGGAAGGGGTTACCCCAGGGAAGGGGGGCACTGCAGAGTAGGGGACACTGCAGAGGGGGTGCTCCAGGGATAGGGTGCTCCAAGAAAGGGAGGTTTCAGGAATGGGGTGCGCTGGGGAAGGAGATGCTCTCAGGAAGGGGTGCAGCAGTGAGGGGGTGTCCCAGGAAAGGGGTGCACTGAGGAAGGAAGCGCTCCGGGTAGGGCTGCTCCGGTTCGTAAGGGGGTGGAGGAGCAGGGGGTGCAGCAGGAGGAGTGTCCGTCTGTCACGAGCCCCCGCCAGCCGCAGCACAATCGACCCGCCCGCCAATTTGCACTGTCAAATATTTGGCTTCGCGGCGCGGGGCCGGCTCTGCTCGAGCCGCCCCGGTGGGCGCGGGCCCGCGGTGACGGTGGCGACTTCTCCGCGATCGATGGCGGAACGTGCGGCGAGCTGGGGCGGCCTCAGCGCGCAGAACCGGGGCTGTGCTGCAGCACCCACGATCCTCCATCGCGACCCACGGACCCTAGGAGCCCGTGTGGAGCCCGCTCAGGGGTCTCAGCCGGGCCCCTTCCACGGCCACTGATCGCCGCTGCCACCCAGCCCGGGGAGCTGAGCCATCTGTCACGGGCAGGGGATGGCTGAGGCTGAGCCATGCGGTCACTGCCACGGCCACAGGTGGCCATGGGCTTGTCCCCGAGGGGGTTTAGCTGGGGCATGGGATGGGCAGGAGTGGGACTGGGGGTGCTGAGGCAATCCTGGGGCAGCTCCCACGGATGGGCACCACACAGCTCCCAGGGGCACAACTCCGTGGCGAGGCTCCAGAGCCCTTCCCCCGTGGGTGCCAACGCTTAGGCCCGCAGCCCACGCAGGGGGCTCAGCCCCAGCTCAGCCCAGGGCCCCCCACGCCAGGCTCCCCCGGCCCAGCCAGCGCCGTGGGCAGCCCTGTGCCTCACCATGCCCCTGGAACCGCTCGCTCCCTCGGCCCCGCTAAACTCGTTAGCGGCGGGCGAACGTCAGCCGGGCGGGAGCGAAGCGCCAAATGCGATTACGGCCCCGTCTCGCTCCCTCCTTCCACCCCCGGCCCCATTTATCGCGGAGGCGGGAGGGAGGCGGAACTGGCGCTTATCTCGGCCGAGAAATCCCGCTCCGGCCCTGATTTATGGCTGGCTGCGAGGGACTCCAGCGGCATCGCGCAATTACGGAGCAGTTAGAGCAGGGAGGGGGCAGCGCTGGGGCACGGCTCCGCTAGCACGGCTGGAAGAGGTGGGGTGGCCAGGTGGGCGCTCCAGCTCAGGGATGCTCCCTGGGGCTGCACAGGGACCAGCTCTTTCCAGGTGGGTGAGACATTGCACCTGCGGGTGCACCGTGAGGCTCAGGGGAGGATGGGGGTGGAAGAGTTCCCGACCTCAAAAAGGAGCACATGCTGGCTGAGGACACCCTGTGAAGGTCCCAGTGCCTAAAGGATGGCACAGGGGATAAGCAGGACAGTGCCTCCAAGGACCAAAACCAGGCAGGAGGGTTGGGAGCATCCCGGAGGATCCCAGGGATCACCGTGAGCAGGGAGAAGGTGGTCAGGGGCTGGCAGCATCCACCTTTCTCAATGTGTGGGGACAAGTGGTGGCAGTGGGGACGGGGGTACCCCAGAGGGAACGTGCCAGCCACTGAGAACCACAGCAGGTCCAGGAGCACATCCCGGGAAGCCAAACCCACCCCGTGGGGTGCCCAGAGCCAACACCGAGCCACAGCCTCCCAGGGAAGATCACAGCAGGGCTGATGCAGCTCCTGGAGCAGCTCAGGGATGTTTACCAGGAAAAGCAGGAGCGCCCGGCAGCTCTTCCTGCGTGTGCTGAACTTTACAGAGCGCAGCCGTGGCCCGGCATAGGAACAACCTGGGAGCGGGCTGGGAGGAGCCGCGGGAGCAGCCGCGGGATGCGGAGCAGCTGCTGTTCAGTGTTTTATTAAAACAAAAGTGAAGACCCAGCACCCGCCTCGCCCAGGCTCCGCTCTCCCCCCGGGAAACTGCCGCTGAAGGAAGCTCAAACAGCAGGAAATGAGTTTGAAAGAGGTAGAGTCCAGGTCTCAGACTGCTCCAGGGTGGATCAGACCCTTGCATCCAAAGCCAAGGGCGACTCACGAGTGATGGCCACAGAAACAGAGGGCAGGAGGGAGGAGCAGCCCAATCCATGTGAATGAGATACTGTCCTCCCCCTCACTGATTTAACAGGTTTCCATTAAATCGACACGAAAGAGGGGAAATCCCAAGTGTAAATTTGGATTAGGAGGGCTGAGCTATGAGGAATCACCCAGGGGACACTGGAGGCAGTGACAGGGCCTGAGAAGCCACCCAGCCCCAGGGAGGAGATTGTCCTGGAAGACATTAAAGTGACATTGCAACCGATTAAAGCGAAATTGTACCCAATTAAAGTGAGATTGTCCCAGATTAAAGTGCCTCAACTCAGGGAAGTCCCACAACAGAAACCCACACGGGGACAAGAGCCTCATCACACAGGCACGGCTGGTGGGTGAGAACCTCAGCAGGGAGAATGTGCCTGAAAAAACCTCTGGCTGTGTTCACCTTGGGAAGTGTGCAAGGAGACACCTCATGCCGCTGTCTGCATTCAGCTGGCAAAGCTCATTAACAGAGGTGGCCTTTCCCTGCCCTTTTCAAACCGAGAAATTCAGGCCCCTTCCCTGACTAAGAGAAAAGGTGAATTAAGAGATGAAATGCCGGAGGAGGAAGAACACCAGCCCTCCGAGCCCGGCGACAGCCGCGCCCACCGCCAGCCGTGCCCAGAGGAAATCCAGGGAATCCTCGAGGCGGGCGTGCAGCCGCAGGACCTGCCGGCGCGTGCTCTCCCGGTCCCCGGAGTTGTCGATGACGTGTGTCGCCCACTTGCGCTTCTCGTCCAGGGGCAGCTGGGAGCTGATCCGAGCTTCGGCCTCGGCCACGCCCAACCCGCTCCTCTTCATCAGCCGCGCCAGCTGCGTCGGGGGATCACTGCCGGGCGGAGCACGGGGCTGAGCTGGGGGTGGGAGGGAACGGGGGATCTGCCTTCCTCGGGCACCAGGGGGAATCGCTGGGATAAAATGGGAATGAGAGAGGTGCCCCCTGTCATTTCTGACCCAGTCAGCCTGCCCTTGGATCAGCAGAGCCACCGCTGCTTGGGCTGTTCTCAGCATTCCCACAGCCTGTAACAGTGCCCCAAATCCTGCCCTGATGGAGCACAGGTTGTGAAAGGCTCAAAGGCAGCGATTTTCCTTCTGCCAGGTTCCAGGGAAAGCTCAGGACTGCCCTCCTGCACTACAAAGGGAGTGTCACTTCTCTCAACGGGCTTTGCACCAGGGCTGTGGCTGAGCCTTCTCCAGAGTGGAGGCACGTGGGGGTCCCCTCTGAGAGAGGTGGCATTGTCCCTGTCCTCATGGGTCCCAGAGCACTTACCAATAAACCAGCACTGTGTATTTCATAAACCTGGTCAACCCACGGGTCTCGAAGAGCAGAGGGATGTCGAGGATCACGTAGCGGTAGCCTGTGGAAATGGCAGCATTCCCCAAAAAAGGGAACAGCATTAACCCCCATTCCCAAATCCCTCATGCTGCACACACACCATGGCCAGGAAAAGCAAAGCAAGCAGGAGCTCTAAAAGCTCCACGATTAGAGCCGAGCAGAGCAGAGCCTGCCCTCCTCCCTCTCACAGGGAGGAAATGGTTTCATTCCAAGTTTCCAGAGGAGAAAAAAAACCCAACCCTAACCTGGCTGCTCTCAGACCAAAGGTGAAACTGGAGAAATATAATGAGGAGCTGAAACGAGGAGCTGAAATGAGAGCAGCAGTGCCTGGCTGGCAAGAGCAGCAGCTGCACACCGTGCCGGCCTCTCCCGGGAAGAAGTGCCCAAGCAGGATCTGCTTTCCACTCCTCTTGTCCAAGGCTTCACCAGGCTGCAGCCATCTGAGCCAACATTTCTCAGCGCAGCTTTCCTCCCTTCATGAAAAGCTTTGGCTAAACAGCTCCATTTTACCAAGGGGAGCAAGGAAACCCTTGCAGACCTCCCGCAGCTGTGACACTGAAACGTGGGGGAGCCTCCAGGCACAGCCCAAGGGCTGAACCCCCACCACAACTGGCTGAGTTTGGTTTAAAACCTTTGTCATGGCAGGGAGCAGAGCTTGTCACGGTCAGACACTATCCCCCTGTTCTCCCTGTGCCTCTGCCCTTGGCCAGTGTTTGGGGAGGTGGAAGATGGATAGTGGCCCTGCTGAGCCTGGGAGAAAGGGCGAGGGCAGGGGAAAACTCCAAGTCAGGACTTCGTTCCCCTGTGTGTCCCCAGCCAAGGGGACATCTCCAGGTTTGTTGGTGTCCCCTCTTTATAACCCCCCTAAAACCGAGCTGCCCACAGCAAGCGATGATGCCTCAACAAAGACATCATCATCCAAGGAGCCACAATTCCACCAGCATCTCCACCCTGAGAGGCTTCTTGCTGCCCTCTGATTTGATCGATCAGAGCTTTCCTTACACAGCGATCCTCAGAGACAACATCCAGCTATCCCAAATCATTAAATCCTGACTAATGAGGACAAAGCCTGCTGAAGCCACACAGCGCTCTCGCCGAGGGCCAGGACAGCATCCGCCTCCTGAGCCCGCAGCCCCGAGTTCAAGACTCCATCTCTGCCTCCTGGCATTCCTGCCTGTTGCATCCTCTGTGATTCCTCCTCCTCACCCCGCAGCAGAGCTTGGCCCTGCGGTGCCCTGGCCTGTTCAGCTCTCCCAGGGCTCAGCTCTGATAAGCACCACGAATCCAGACTGACTCTATTAAGGCATCCGTCTGTCTACACGGAGACCTTCGGAACAGCTGGTGATCTTATCTGGCATTTCCCAGCCCAGCCTGACAGCTGCGTTTGTTCCATTTATCGGGGGAACGCGGGACTTTGGAAGCCACAGCTGTCAGCCCATTCCTCACCTTATCGACACTCAAAGGGCTCCACAGCTCCCACTGAAGCTGGAGCAGGCTGGGGGCAGGGAGGGATATTTGGTCGTTTCAGGAGTGTGACATTATCCGGTGGGTAATCTCAGCAAAGCTGCTCCCAGGCCCTACAGATACACTTTAAACCACAGAGGAAGCGGTGAAGGGCAGCAGTGAAAGGCAGAAGTGAATCAGGAATGAATCCTCCAAACACTGACACCAAAGGCCACTGGAGGCAGAGCACAAAGGCTGTCACTCAACGTCCCTTCCCTTTCTCTGTCATCCCTGTCCCTTTCTCCACGTTCAAACCAAAGGTAGAGGGAAGAGGGATGGCTCCTGCCCAAGCAGGAGTCCTGGCAGGCCCAGACATGGCCTCTTACCGAGCACAAAGTACTTCAGGACCTGCTTCAGCATCTCCTTCAGGATCTCAGGGTGGGTGATGGAGTTCAGCAGCCGCCGTTTCTCCGGCTGGGAGAAGATAATGTTTCCGAGAGCTTCACGATTTATCTCGCCATTCTCCAGGAGGATCTCGGTGCCAAAGTGCTGCAGGATCTGCTGATGGGCCTTGGAGTGGGGCTGCACCACTGAGAACATCAAACAGCCAGGGGTGAGAGCCAGTTTTACAGCACAGTCGGTGTTTGCATCAGCAATCGCCCTCAGATGGGGTTTGCTCATTAACTAACGGAGCTGATGCTCCCCGTGGCAGCACATCTGCCTCCAGCACATCTGTCCTGGCACCACAGCTGCACGGCCCAGCAGCTCCTGCCAGAACAGCCCTGCCAGCCCAAGGTCCCTTTGAGGGCTGACACCTGGGAGATCGAAGTCCTGCAGACATTAATTCAGCACCACAACCCTCCCAGCACGTGCTGCTGCTGCTCGGGGTGACAAGTCAGCAGGTGATGGCCACACGCCAAGGCAGGGGCAGGAACTGGGCTGAGACAATTCCCACCAGGGATTGAGCAGGGAGATCCTAAAGGGACCAGGACCAGCTGAAAACTTCAGCACTATGTGGATGCTCACTGCTGCAACTTGGCTCTGGTTGTTGCTGAGGTGTTTTTTTTTACTCTCTTTCACGTCAGACACTAAATTCTTCAGGAAAATGAACACAAAAACTGTATAAAAGCTGAATCCCCAATCAGCCCTTGCAAGGGCTCTGACGTTACAGGAGTGTATAACTTTAAAGCCACCAAAAAAAATCCCCAACAAAAGGGATGAAGCAATAAAACCATAATTAAGCTCCAGCTGAGGGTAACCACAGCGAAGGACAGACCGCAGATAATCATCTCTCCCAAATCCAGGAACATTGCCACAGGTTGTAACCTCAGGCCAACCTCATAAAAGTCTTTAAGACCAGTTTTTTTTCTCCCGTGGAATATCACATGGAGGCAGTTTCAGGATGGGTGAAATCCATATAGTAAACAAACACATATAAAAAAGGAATTGGTGGAAAATAAAGTGATTGGCAGAAAACTTTCACAGAGTATCTGTGGTGTTTTCCTACTGACTCTGAGGGCTTTTAGCACCTCCAGCAAATTTCCTGCACCTCCAGGGGAATTACAGTGCAATAAAATGTTAAAGCATCACAGCTTTGAGTGGCTACACAGTAAGTTCTTCACCAAACAGAAAAGCTCAGGCACTTCCAAATGATACCACTGCACCATAGCTCAGCTGCAGACCCCAAACTTGCTGCATGCAGGATCCACAGCCCTCAGAATCCCTGACTGATTGGGGAAAAAGAGCATCCAGTGCCACCCCTGCCATGGGCAGGGACACCTTCCACTGTCCCAGGTGGCTCCAAGCCCCATCCATCCTGGCCTTGGACATTTCCAGGGATCCAGGAGCAGCCACAGTTTCTCTGGACAACCTCTGCTCTCCTCGTTATCCTGGTGGGGTGAAGTGATTAACATCTCACAGGTAATCAGGGAAAACAAGGTCTGCTCCAGTCCTACTGAGACAACAGATCTGGAATTCTGGGTCTTTTCTCCAGCCCAAGCAGCAGATTTTGAGAGCAGCAGGAGGCAGGTGTGCAGTGCAGGAGCACAGAACAAATCCCCTCTGACCTGGCGTCTCCAGAGCCTCTTTTTTTTAATTTATTTTTTGAGCACAATGATTTTGTGGTCTGATCTCCCAGAATCAGCAGACAAACAACATCCAGCACAGACAGACATTCTCTTTCAGTGATCCCACCCAAGGTAGCTGAGTGACAGGATCAGTGTTCTGGGGCTCAGGGTCATATCAGATTAGCCAAGGATTCCCACTTTACAGGGAACCACATTTATTTTGGCCCAGACTTGGCTTCCAAAGATGGGAAACATCACGGAGGATGTTTCCACGGGAGGAAAACTCAGAGCACAATCTCCCCAGGGTGTTTATTAGATCATGATCTTCTTCTTTTCTTTATTAAAAATATATCCTTGTTCCTATCCACCCCCCAAGGCTGCTGCTCCACAGCCTCGTGGACCGGGAAGAGGGAGGGAAGCCCTTCTCGGATGTACCCAGAGCACCCTCTGCTGTCAGCGCTTCCCGGCAGCGATCCCGGTTGTCAGGGGAACCTCAAGGAGCAGGACCAGCTCTGGAAAACTCACCCTGCCTGGCAATAACATCGGCATCGATCACGGCACAGCCCAGCTCCCGCAGCACGGCCACCACAGTGCTCTTCCCCGACGCGATCCCACCCGAGAGTCCCACCAGGAACATCGTGCTCTGCAAGGGAGAGAGAAGAGCTGGAGAACGTGCCAGGACAGGGCCATTTTGTTCATGCTGAGCACATCAAATATTTAGTCCCAAACAGGCAACTTCATTCAAAGCTCATTTTCATGCTTTCTCAGGGCGTCACTGAGACATCAGCAGGATTTTGGCACCCTCTGAGCTGGGTATCCCTGTTCCACAGGCTGGAGGACAGTGTTGGATTAAATGAGACTTCTCTAGACCCCCCCAACTCTGGATGTGCCACTTGAGCTGGCCCTAAGTTCCTCCAGCTGGTTTACCTACAGCTCCAGCAACTCATTCCCCTTTCGTATCTCCACCCATCAAACCAGAGTCCCATCTACAGCACCCTGAGTCATGGAATCATGGAATTGTTTGGATTGGATGAGATCTTAAAGCCCATCCAGCTCCACCCACTGCCATGGCCAGGAACACCTTCCACTGTCCCAGGGTGCTCCAAGCCCCGTTCAACCTGGCCTTGGACACTGCCAGGGGTGGCTGCTTCTTTGGGCACCCTGTGCCAGGGCCTGCCCACCCTCACAGGGAGGAATTCTTTCCCAATATCCCATGTGACAGTGGGAAGCCAGTCCCCCTTGTTCTGTCACTCCAGGCCCTTGATCCAAAGTCCCTCTTGGAGCCCCTTTAGCCACTCAAAGAGGCTCTGAGGTCTTCCTGGTCACCTCTTTTCCAGGTGAACACCCCCAGCTCTCCCAGCCTGGCTCCAGAGCAGAGGGGCTCCAGCCCTTGAAACATCTCTGTGCCTCCTCTGGACCTGCTCAGAGAAATCAGGACATTTCTGGCAGGTTTGTCAAGGGTGACCCAGGAGCAATAAAAAAGGGCAGAGATAAGACAGTATCTCAGCCAGGACTGGGACACACGAGGCCTGAGAGGGAGAGCCCTTCTCAATCCCTGCAGCTGAGTATCAGAGCTCAGCCACCTCTGACACCATCAGGACCCAGAGCCCACAAGGCACTCAATGAATCCATTCCCACACTGCTGGCAGCCCAAAGGACAGGGAAATCACAGCTCTGAGCAGCAAACTGGTGTCCATGAGCTGCCAAACACAGCCCTGAGCACAGATCTGTGCTTGCCCTTGGCCTCGAGGCCGGGAGGGGGTTGGTAATGCTGCTCTCACAGCTCCTGCACAGAGATCTCTGCTCAATCCAACCCCTGCAATCCTCTAAATCCTGCTTGTGTGCTCTCAGAACCAAACGGCTCAGCCACCCAGAGGCAGCTCTGGAGAGCTGAGGGGACTACTGTGAATATTTACATCCCAAAAACACAACAGCCTCAGCAGGCTGGGTACGGATCCCAGTGTGCCTCCTGCAGCCCCAGCCCAGGGTGTCCAGGGCTTTGTGCAGCCGAGTTGTGCAAATCCCCAAGGACAGCAGCTGTGACTTTGCTGTCACCTCCTCCAGGGTGACACCATGGGTGAGGGGCTGAACCTCCCACAGCCCAGCTTGTGGCTGTTGTATATGAGAAGGAATTGGCTCCATCACCTTTGGCCAGGAGCCACAGGCTGCTGGTAGCCACCCCTCAGCCTCCCCTCGCCTGGATCCTGCTCCCTCCTGGTAGCCCAACCCCAACAATCTCAGTCACCATCACCCTGCCTAACCTGGCTCTGGTCTCCCGCCTCCCTCCAGACAGCACCAGCCTCCCCAAACTCTGCACATAAAGGAACCAGGTACCTATGCCCACAGTGTCCCTGGTGAGTGGGGCCCGTCCTGCTGGCACCCACGGACAGCAGGTGGGAACACAGGGCTGCAGCGGGGCTGAGGATGGCTGACAACACAGCACTGCGTCCCTTGGGCTAGAAAACAGCAAAAAAAGACACTTTAGTCATAATTCAGTCCTACAAATAGGACCCAAACCCACAGTTTAGAGAGAAGGAGGGGGTGGGCAAGTCCTTTGGCAGCTGGAGGCAGCTCAGCAGAGGGAAGGAGCAGAGCTGGAGCAGAAGCAGCAGCCCCTGGCAGCAGCTCACGCAGCAGCTCCACCGAGCGCCAACACCAGCCTGTAGCAGCACCACGTGCTCCTTCCCTTTCCCAGACACCAGGACAACAGATGGGGATAGCTCCAGCAGCAACAAGGGGGAATCCAAAAGGAATTCGAGAGGGCCAAAATAACAACAGTAAACAGCAGTGCTTTGGGGAGGCTGATGGACTTCCCAGGCAGGACCTGGAGCCCACGGGGAGCCTCTCCCAGTGTTACAGGAGGCTTGGAATGACAGAGGGGCTGTTTATTTATCCCAGCAGGTTAAAATCTGCCCTCCCACCAAGATTTTATACTCCTGCTGCAGCAGCCTGCGAGGGGCAACACTGCACCAGGAGGATCCGGATCACAGCAGTGGAGGCTCCATGTGCTTGTTTTGTAAAAATACACTAAAAACTCTCCCGCCCTTGTAAACACGGGCCTTTAACTGCAGTAACCTCAGCGTTCTGGCCTCCAGCCTCAGCTGGGACCTGCTCCCAAAAATCCTGCTATTTCTGTCCCTCCATCGCATGCCTCCACCACAGGAATTACTGCCGGGGGAGAGCAGCCCTTGGAAGAATTATCCTGGAAACCACAGCCAGACAGGGATCTGAACACTTGTGCTGTCCAAGGGCCCGCACAGATTTCAGGCATCAATATTTAAGAAGCTCGGGTTAGAACTGCATATGAGGGGAGAGGCCAGCCTGCTCCTACAGATGTTACCAGCAGGAGCCAGAACCAGATTTCCCCCAAATACACCATTTTTGAGGGGATATATTTGGCTTGTGCCAACTAAACCTAGACACGGGGAAAAACAGAACACGAGCCACAGAGGCTTGTCAGGCTGGAAAACCCGGTGAGCTGTTCCTGCACCCAGGGCAAAGAGGAAACGTTTTTTAAAGAATTTAAGTGCCCAAAAATTCCCGTGTCCCAGCTCCTGCGGGTTTTGAGCACAGCACAAGCTGCCAGCCTCAATCCGTCCATCCGGCAAGCACAGCGATTGGGGATGAAGCTACACCGTGTCCTCCAGCACCATCCTACACCCGGCCCTCCTCTTGAGCCCATCCTCTTCTCTGGCTGGGGCTGAGAGACCTGGTGTTTGGCTCGAGGAGGCTGCAGTTAAAGGGAAGAGTCACCAAACACGTCGTTAATTGGCGGGGAAAGAGCCGCCACCACAACCACCGTGACCCACCCCGGGGCCTCTGCCGGCCCCCTCCCGCCGCCCTCACCACTCACCCTCAGCCCGGCTTCACATGCGCCGCAGTGTCCCGCGCGCCTATTGGCTGGCGGGACGCGGGGGTGTCTCTCCCAGCCAATCGGCGCCACTCTCATTAGACTCGACCCATCCCCTCATACAGGAAGCGGGCGGAGGGACGAGCACCGCGGCCTCGGGGGACGGGCGAACGCGGGGACGGGCCGCGGCTTCCCGTCAGTCGGAACACCCACACGGCTGCCCCAGTGCGAGGGAACCCTCTCGCCACCGGCGCCCCTCCCCTGGACACCCCCAGAGGCCGACGGGAATTGTAGTCCCAATCCCGGTGTAGCGCGGCCCCCGCATGCCCACGCAGACTACCACTCCCGGCATGCCTCGCGGCCCACCGCCCAATCGCGGCGCGTTTCGTTACGGGGGTGCGGCACGCGCGGAGGCCCCGTTCAAGATGGCGGACGACAGTGAGACAGCAGTGAGGCGGCCACCGGCGAGGCCTCCGCGGTCGGCGGCAGAGGAGAACGACCACGAGCATTGCAGCGACTGCGAGAACGAGGCGGAACATGGCTCCAACCGGGGGTGAGTGGCGGCCTGGACCGCGTGCCGCGGCGGCGGCCGGGGCCCATTGAGGCGAGGAGCGGCCGGGAAGTGAGAGGCGGCCCGCCCCTCGCGGGCGCTGATAGGTCGCTGGGCAGCATCCCGGGCAGCGATTGGTCGAGGCGGCGGTCAGTCTGGCGGGGGGGCGGTGCCGCTGGCTCCCATTCACGCCCGCTGCGGGAGCGTGTCCGAAGCTCAGCAGGGTCGGGCGCGGCCGCGGCGTGGATGGGTGACGGCTGCGGTGGCTGCCGGGCGGTACGGGGCCGCGAGTTCCTTTTTTGGGCAGAAATAAGCCCAGTTAGTAGCTCTTCGTGGCCTTGCTTTAGGGTGTGTCTCCCCACATTCCCTCTGTCCTCCCGCACAAGGCTCAGCCCTTTCCTGGCATCTCCATCCCCGCGGTGACACCCAGGCTGATGGCACGGTTGGATGCGTGATCCTGCTTTCCGGAGCATGTGGCATCCCCGTGCCCTGGAATAATCCCGGGCTTCTGCACACTCATCCCGTCGTTATCCTAAACACGGCCCAGGGTTTTGCAAAGCTCTGCCTACATTGTCTCGTGGTTGGAGGAGCGCAGCCTCCAGGGCTATGGAATGGTGGAACAACAACAACAAGGCAGGGAGCGAGCACGGGCAGCGAGGCAGGTCCTTATCTCAGTAGGGAAGAGCTGGAATGCTTAACGTAGCACCCTCATTACTCACTGCCTTAATTAATACGGTGCAGAGCTGCCTCCCTGTGCCTGGGATTTGCAGGAGAGGCTCCATCCTCATTCTTGCTGTGCCTTTCCAGAGGTTTCCGGCGGTTTTGCGCTTGGTTCTTCCCACACCTGAGCCTCACGGGGCTCCTCCTGCTCACCTGGTGCTGCTTCCCCACCCCTGCAGAGCAGAGCCCATGGGCTTGGAGAGCCCTTCTCCCTCCATCAGCAGCTTTCCATAGGCAATCCCGCCTGCCCAGGAACCAAAGTGAATAAAAGGTCACACAAGAAATATCACAGAGGCTTTTTTTATGACAGCACAGCTGCCCATTTATATTTTATTTGCCTCCCGGGTGTGGCACCGTGTCTCAGTTTAATCGGTTTAGCCGTGCTTGGGGAGAATTTTATTTTCTTTCCCTCTGACATGATTAGGTTTGTGGAAGCCAGAGCCGAGCAGAGGAGACGTGAGTGCTCAATCACCGCTGTTCCTCCTGCCCTTTGCCAGGAAAAGGCGTGTTCTGGAGCCCTCCTCACATCCTGGTGTGGGCATCACTCTGGCCACCTCGAGGAGCTGGAATACCACAGGCAGCCTGGGGAATATCCAGTAGGAAATAGTGTGGATATCTTGGGAAATAACACCAAAAGCATGGCTGGTGGGCACAGCCATAAGGAGCAGGAGGGAGGGAGGCTTTGGAGCTCTCTGGCAAGTCTCCTGTACCCCCAAAACCCACCAGGAACCTGCCCCTCATGGGGAGACCAAGCAGTGGGAAAGAGGATGGTTTCCTTTCTGGATGCACAGTCATTAATTCTGTTGATTCCATACCATCCCATTACATTGGGGTGTGGGGGTGTTTCCTGTCACCCCAGTGATACTGTCCCCAAAAACAGGACAGGGGAAGGGCTTTGGGCTGCCACACTCAGAGCCCTGCCTCTGCCAGTTTGTGCTGGGAGTCGCTGGATCTTGGCACTGAGGTTTAAAACATAAAAGTATTCCTTAGTGAAAGCAGTACTTCCTTTCCTTTTAAGGACAGGAAAGAGGAATTAAGCTTCCTCAGCCTCAGTCCTGTGTCAGCACTGGGAAGTGGCTGCAGTGCTCTTTGCTGTGACTATCCAAGGTGATTTTCAAAGAAAATAATCTCACTTTGTTTTTTGTTATATTTCCCTTTGTGTGGAGAGTGCTTCTGCTGTGTCCCCTGTGGCTGTGGAGGGTTCATTCCCTGGTTCTGGAGAGGCAGGAGCTCAGCCTGGTGGGATTTGTCACCTCAGAGGCAGCGAGAGCAGCAGTGACACCAAGGATTCGAATGTCCCAGTCCTGTGAAATGGTTCCATTGTTGTCAGAACCACCTGGGGAAGCTGTTCCAGGCAGGAGGAGTTTGGGAGCACAGCTGAGTTGTCACTTGATGGGGTGTGAGGGGGCAGAGGGGCTTTTCCAGAGGGGCACCTGTCAGTTTGGCAGTGCCTGCCTGCAGTGAGGCACGAGAAGGTGTTCCTGGGACAACCACTGAGCTGCCACACGTGGGGTTCAGTTGTAGGTGTAGGGAGTACACGGAGTGGCACGCTGGGCTGTGGGAGCTGAGCTCTGCCATCTGGAGATCCTCCCTCCCTCCCTGCCACAGCCCCTAACGAGATTACAGAGATTACAGCTTAAGAACCGTGCTTGATTAGCCCCCAGGCTGGCAGAAGGATTTTCCAGCACCTAAATACAGAGCAGGGATCTACTCCTGCTGATCTGACGCCTTTCAGCCTCCCCAGCAGGCTGAGGGAGCCACCCACAGCTGGGGTTGTTCCCCTTGTGCTTCCTCCCTCAGGTTTGGGAACACCCATGGATCCAGGGGATGGATGAGTGGGTGCTGAGCACCAGTTTGTTACTGGGTATGTCTGTGTTTTTCAGCCTCTAGAGGGGCTGAGCTGGTGGAGCAGTCAGTCTGAGCAGGTCTCACCCTGAACAAGTCTGGCTGCTGTCTTCAGGTACTTCCAAAATCCAGTTTTCAAGATCACTCAGGTATGGGAGTTGTTTTCTGGGCAGTGGTTGGTGCTGGAGTCTTTGCCTCCAACTCAAGGAGCTGCCTGGTAACAGAAAGGAGGGATTGGAGCACTAAGAATGGCCATGATGTGGAGTAGGAGTAAGGAAAAGTTTTTTCCTTAGCCAGAAAAGAGACCATGGTGATCCCACAGGGAGTTGGGAGGTGTTTTGCGCAGTGCAGCCAAGGCGCCCTTGTCCACCTACTTCATTTCTCAAAGCACCTTGGAATGCAAAGGGATATGGGAGGAAAAAGTCCTTAAGTGCAGCTGCGAAGGCCATGGGCTGTTGGATGTGAGCTGGGCTGGCAGCTTACCCTTCCTGGAGGTGAAACTGCTCCAGCCCTCTCAGCTTTGTGGGTCAGGCCAGCTGCAGCAGTTGAGATTTTGGATGGTGGTGGCTTGTCCCAGGACACTGGTGGGGGACATTGTTACTCATTTGGGGAGTGTCTGAGGGGTGCAGCTACCCTTCAGCAAGGAGATATTTGCTTTCCTAAGTAGATTTAAGATAGAAAATACCTGTAAATGTTCTCTGGGTGTAGTGAGTGGGACCTTTGGGTTTTCCAGCATTTTCCTACATGCTGGTGACTCCTCTGCTGGCTTGGTTTTCATCTCCTGGTTGGAGCAGGGCCCTTCCCCCATCCATGCCACCTGGAATGCAAAACCTCATCCCACCTTCTGCTAGCCTGATTTCTTCCAGGTCACGCCAACTTTGCTCATAAATCAGGGAGGAATTTTCTCAGCACTTTCACCTGCGAGCCTGGCGTGGTTGGGCCGAGCTCATTAGCACCAAGCTGGGAGTTGGCAGCTCTGATTTATGAAGCAAAGCGATGCCCACAGAGTATGAGGGGAGCATTTTGTCTGTCACAACTGACACCTGCAGCATCCCAACATGCAGGTGAGCTGGGAATGTGTGTCCATCTCCTTTGGAAGGGGCAACTTCCAGCGTCAGCCCTTGGGGTGTGCTCAGGATTCTCCTGGTGCTGTCAGTTGGTGGTGTTAAATTTGATAGGAAATGGTTTGGATGTGTTTATCACAGCTCCAAGGTGGCTTTGCTCATCTCAGGACTTCAGTGTGGCCAGGATCTGCCTGTGCTCCTCCCCAGAGAGTTAAAAAAGCCATCACACATTTGTCACTGAAATCAATAGTGGTGTCAGCAGCGCTGTGCTGGGACTGCTGCTGCTGTCATGTCCAAGCAGCACCTCCCGGGTGGAGGCAAAGCCCTTTCCTTTGGGAGGGAAGGTGAGATCCCCCAGGGATGGTTCAGCAGCACTGCAGGATGCTGCTCCTTGGAGCTGCTGCTCCTCAGAGCTGTGGCTTTGCTCTTGCTCCTCTGCCTGCTCTCCTTTGTGCTCTTCTGGAGAAGAGGGGGGGCTTCTCTTCACCCCCTTTTGTGGAGCAGCTTGCCCTGAACCACTGCTTGTTCTCATACCAGGAATGCTTCCCATCTCCTGGTGTTCCACACAGGTTCTGCTGATAGATGGGAATCCTTTTCCCAGCACGAGCTGTCTGCAGTCTCCGCTGCTGTTCAGGTTTTATCCAGAGTAAAAGCTCCCCCAGCCCAGCAGCTCTGTGTCCTGCAAACCACCCTCCTCTGCTCCCCAGGACAATGCTGGCTTCCCAGCTTCATCCCTCAAAAAACTTTTCTCCATCCACTTTTCCCTAGTTCCATAACCTTTTTGCTGCTCAGCCCAGGGATTGCATAGAATGGTTGTGTTGGAAGGCACCTTGAGGATCATCCAGTTCCACCCTCTGCCATGGGCAGGGACACCTTGCACTTGCATTTCCTCAAGCTTTGTTCTCCTCCCAGCTCCTCCTTGTTATGGCCTTGCTGAAATAACTAGCTGGATGCTACTCCATCATATTTTTCAGCACATTTCTTCTTTTTTTCCTGCTCCACCCTCTTCACCACTGTCTTGTGTTTGGTAAAGACATTAAACTGCTCCAGGAGTGAGCAGTGCTTTTGTGGGGAGATTCCAGGCTGGTGCCTCTGGGCAGATCTGTGGGGTTGTCCCTGCTGTGAGAGTTGTTTTGGGATGCAAGGAAGGGGACACCTCTGTTGTAGAGTATAAATGCACTGGGTGTATCCTGACCCTGAGGGACAGGACAGAGCTGAGCCATGTCCTGGCACCTGCTGTCCCCCAGCTTGCTTTGCAGGAGACCCCTCAGGTGCTGGCAGAGCTCTCCTGGCCCTGTCCCTCCCTTTCTCCTTTCATCCTTCTGCTCAGACCTGCTCCAGCCTCTCCAGGATTGAATTTCCCCCTGAACCCTGACCCCCTTGGAGGCTGTGGTCTTGTTTGGAGGCTCCCTCTGAGCTTGGGGTACTCCAGCTCCCCCATGCCTGTCCTGTGTCAGGTCATCCCATCACAAGATCATCATCATGAGGTCCCAACTGCCATGCTGGGAGCAGGCACCACTCCTGTGTTTTGGCATCAGGATGCCCCTGGAACAAAGGCCATACTCAGTGAGAGGTTTCACACCAGCAGCTGTTTGGGGATGATCATGATCTGGAGGTCCAGGGCTGCCATGGGAGGAGGAGCTGTGCCCTGCTGTAGGCACTTCCCACCCTGCTCTCCCAGAGATTTGCTCCCCAGTCTCAACTTTGCAGCTCCAGCATAACAATACCATAATTCTCCAATAAACAGCCTCATCTCCCTAGAGCATCCCCTCTGCAGGTGAGGTGACACTAGGCACAGTGCCCTTGGCCACCGACCTCTCTGTGGTGCCACAGCAGGGCCTTACCCCTGGGGCTGGAGCAGCATTTGCTGCTTCCACCTCTATCCTTGGGCTTGGAGAGGAGGAAAAAGCCAAAGCTGGGCATCCCCCCCACTCCACAGGGTGGGTTTGGGCACGAGTGGCAGCGTGGGGTGATGTGACAGTGGGGATGTGGTCACCTGCAGTACAGGGCACAGAACCCACTGCTGAGCAAACCTGTGGGGTGGGAGCTGTTGGTGCTGGTCCCTTTTTGGGAGCTCACAGTGAGCTCTGTGCCATGGGGTGGGCGCTTGGCTGCACCCTCCGTGCACGGAGTATTCCCCTTCCTGGAGACTTGGACTCAGCAGGGAGCCTCTATTTTCTTTAGAGTGCCTCAGAAACCAAACAAATGTTCTCCCAAAAGAAAACCCCGAGGCTCCAATGATGTTTCTTTTGTTCCCCAGGGGCCTGAGTCCAGCAAATGACAGCGGAGCCAAAAAGAAGAAAAAGAAACCCAAACGGAAGAAAGAGAAAGGAGGAGGAGACCAGCCCGACCAGGCTCAGGACCAGCCAGTGAAGGTGACTGACCCCTTCCCAGAATCCTGGCCCCCCACAACAGCCAGCCCCATCCTGAACCACTCCAGTGTCACTTAGGGCAAGGGAAGAGTTCCCAGCCCTGGTTTTAGGCAGTTGACTGCTCAAAAAACATCAGATTTAGAGTGATTTCCCAGCCTGGCTCCATGTGTGGGAATTGCTGTGGGTGCAAAAGGTATTTGCAGAGCACTCTGGGGATGGTGCAGTCCTTGGCTGCACATCCCAGGCAGTTCCAGGGTCACACTGGCGCCTCCAAGTTATTCTTCCCAGACAGCAGCTGCCTGTCGCAGGCAGGAGCTGCCACCTGCCAGCTCTGAGTCCTGCCTGCAGCAGCACGGGGGTGACATCTCATGGTGTTGATTTTTTGCTTGATGATCACAAGAGCAGCAGCTGGGGAGAGCAGGGTCTATCTTATCCCTCTGGGCTTTGCCTGATCCTCTCCAGCAGCCAGTGATTCGGGAAGCAGCGTGGGACACACAGGGCTTCACCCTCCTGGCCCTCTTGTCCCCTCTGGTCCTGTGGCAGAGGACACACATCAGCAGAGACTGTTTTCTGTCTGATGCCCAGTTCCCATCCAAATATTTTGAATATTTTGTCCATCTGACTGTGCAGAGCTTTAAATTGGGGCTTTGCGTTTTTCAAACTAAATTCCTCAGGGATCAGAGAGGAGCTGGGGTTGGGAATTCAGTGCAGAGCCATCCACCCTGAGGAAGAGGAGGATGAAAGTGTCTTTCATCTTGACTCAACCTCTCTGCCTTGTCCCAGTCCATGGTGTCCAGGGACTTCCTCTGGAAGGTGCAGTTTGTGGGTACAGATCCAGCTTAGGGGAGGAGGCTGAACAGTGAGAGAGAAGAGCCACTGAAGGAATCCCGAGTGCTGGGTGTGGGTTGATCCATCTGTCTCTGCAGGATGTCAGGTGGGGAGGTTTGCTCCTGGGGCTCACAGCACCCACTTAACTGAAGCTTGAAACATTTTCAGATAGTCCTTCCATCCCCTTTGTCCTAGGAATGCCTAGAAACCAGGTCTGGGTGAGTGGCAGGTAGCTGGTGAAAGGGTTCATCCATCCTGTCAAGGATTGAGGGTGGGAAGGGAGGTTCCTGCCTGCTCTCCCTTTCATGGCAGCACCCACCCTGGATCAGCTCCAGGTTCCCCTAATGAGGAGCCCACATACAGACCTGGTGGCTCAGCTCACTCATTTTGTCTTTCCACCCTCCTTTTCTGCCCTCAGGTGAACTCTTTACCTGCTGAGAGGATCCAGGAGATTCAAAAAGCCATCGAGCTCTTCTCTGTAGGTCAGGGCCCTGCCAAAACCATGGAGGAAGCCAGCAAGAGGAGCTACCAGTTCTGGGACACACAGCCAGTGCCCAAGTTAGGTATGTGCAGCCCCTCGATGTCCTGTGGGCCCTGGAGGAGGCCTTGTGGTCCTCAGGCTGCTCCAGAAAGCCCTCAGAGAAGCCTGAAGATGCTTGGTGGTCTGTGGCCACCAAGTGAGTCCCTGCCTGGCCTGAGCTTCAAAGGCATCAAAACCACTTCTCCACCATTCAGCATCGTGGGCTGAGTGGATGGGGAGGGTCTGGAGAGCTCTGCAAGCACTTTGGGGTTACAGAGGGACAAGGAACCACTTCACACATCTGTCCTGATGCCTCCTGCATTTGGGCCTTCCTTAATCCCAATCCTCAGCTCTGCAGTTGGGTCTCCCCAGCCCTCTGGGAGAGACCAAACCACACCAAATTTCATGTGTAATGTTGCCACATCCTATGGACTCAGAGGTGTCCAGCTCTCCCTTTTCTGGAGGTTGAAGCTTCCCAAGCAGGGATCCTTGGTGGGGAAGGTAGCTCGGGGTGAGTCAGGGCTGGATGGTGATGTGAGCAGCTCTGGGAAGCAGGACCATGTGCTGAGCTGCCACATCCTTGGTTTGCTGGGCTCACATTCCTCTGTGGCACAGGCAGGAGCTACAGCTGAGCCAGGAGAGGGGAAGCATAAACATCAAAGCATCTCCACCTCAAGCTGCCATGAGCATCTAAGGATGGGGAGCCCCATCTCTTGGTCCCCTCTTCCCCCTGTGAACATCCCAGCAGTGCTTCCCAGCTCTGGTCCTTGCTCCAGCCCTTCCTCTTGCTCCTGACAGCCTGTGGCAGTGATCTGCTGCTGACACCATGGCAGGAGCTCTCAGAGTAGATGTGACAGGAGAGCTGCCTGGCTGGAAGGCACTCATTCCCAGGCTGATTGGGGTGCCTGGGATGACTTCACTTTAGTGTCCCCTCATCTGCATCCCCCAGAGCTCAGGGGAACTGGAGAATGAGTCCAAGCCCACAGTTTCTGGATTTATCCAAAACTTGTCACAGTTTCAAATTTGCTGCTCTTCCGTATTTCCCTTCATGGGGTCGTGTCCCTTTTGCTGCAGATGCAGTGTTGTGATTCTCATTCCATGTTGTCCACACCACTCTGAGGCCTTTTTGGGTCTCAAAAACTTTCCTGGGAGCAACAGTCTCAGCTTTAACTTGGGAAGATCACAGTGAGAGATGGCACATGGTTGCCCTTTTTTCCAAGGATGCTGGCTGGGCATGGGAAGCATTATTTCTGCTTGGGAAAACCCTGGGGGAAGGGTGGAAGATGTCTCCTGGGGAGTGGGAGGCACAGAGCAGCTCATTCCTCCCAACACCACGGTGGTGGCTGTACCCTGGCTGCTGACCACTCCCCATGTCCCAGCACTCCTCATGGTCCTGGCAGGCTCTGGCACACAGCATTACAGACATGAGGCTATTTAGGGCTAGATAACAGAAGTGCTGCGGGATTTTTGGGGCCAGATCTCAGAGCAGTTCAGCACCTGCTCAAAACAGAGAGGGCGGCCAGGGGTGAGCGTTTCTGGAAGCTGCCTGGAGTGGGTGTGATGGGGAAGTTTTTTGCTCTGGGCTTTCATCACCTCCCCATTGCTTGGAAACCTTTTCAATGCCTTTTTAAGGGAATTCCTAATTAGCACAACTCGCTTTTCTTGGCAGCACTGAAGTGGTGCTGCTGGACTGACATCCCCGAGAAAGCCAGAGCTTGAGCCGACATCTCCTGGCTGAATCAGGGCCTTTAGGAGTCAGTGGTTTTACAACAAAAGTTGTGTTGTTCACTGCAGCTCTTCTTTAAGCACAGTGGGCAGGATGCCCTGACACTTGCCAAGTGGCAGTGGCCAGAGCTGGCAGGGGATCACCATCCCATGGAGGGGCTCACAGGAAAGTGCTGGCCCAGGTTGGGACTGTGGGGATGGGGAAGGATCAGGATCACGTGTGGAGCTGGAGGGTGTAGCTGTGGCTGTGTTTGGTCACCCAATGGCCTCTGCTGTCACCCTGGAAGGAGTTTTGGTTCCCTGCCCATTGTCATATCCCAAACTGGGTGGGTGAAGTGCCAATCCCTGTCTGCCACTCCAGGGGTGGGAAATGTGAGGCACATTGGGCACCAGACTGAGGTGGTGTGGGGGTTTGGCCTCGCGCAGTAGAGAACTTCTTCATGGCTGCCTGCTCTGTCCTGCAGGAGAAGTGGTGAACACCCACGGTCCAGTGGAGCCAGACAAGGACAATATCCGCCAGGAGCCCTACACCCTGCCCCAGGGCTTCACCTGGGATGCTCTGGACCTGGGGGACAGAGGTGTGGTGAGTACAGGTGGCTCAGCACACGCGTGGTGGGAGTGTCTCGGTTGGCAGTTCAATGCTTGGACTGTTGGAGATGGTTTTGTGTCCTTCACCACAGTGGGTGACTCTCTGGCTCTGTCACACCATCTCCTTGGGCTTGGATGGGTCTGACTCCCCCCCACTGCAATTCCCTTTTACCCATCCCAGATTGGCCAGCTTGGCCTAGTTTCTGCAAGGATACCTGAAGCCAGGAGCTTTCCCTTAGGAAGACCCTTAAGAGCATGACCCGCCTCCCTGGGAGATGACACAGGGCTTACCTGTGTCCTGCTGCTGCCCCTGCTCTGTGTGGCACTGACCCAGGCCCTGGTGCTGCCTTTCCCTGGTCTTAAATTCAAACCAAAACCAAACCAAACCACGGTTTATGGGAAAAAGGGGTTTTTACCTTGGTATTTATTTCAGGATCTTTGGGTACAGCACTTCATCCAGGTGGAATGCCCCGAAAATGCATGCACCACCCCTCAAACCAAAATACACACAATTCTAGGCCTTGCAAAATTAGCATATTTATCAAAGATTCCCCAATGAGAGGCTTGAGTGAAGCCCTCGTTCTGAGGAACCTTCCCCCTGGATGGGCCTGGCTGAGTTTATAAAAATATGTTTTGGAGAGGACCATGGTGTCTGGGGCTCCCAGGATGTTTGCTCTCCTGGTTTAACAGTACAGTGGGTCTCTGCTAAATTATCAGACTTGGAAAGTTACAAGTATGTAGGTTAAAAGCACTAAGAATACATAAAACTATAAAAGAGTATGTAAGGGGTATAAAAGAAAAGCAAAAAATCATTCTGGCATCACCAGGAGCAGGGGGATGTGCCAGGAGCAGGGACATGGCTGCACATGGTACCCTGGTGCTGTGGCCACACCCAAAGTGTTCAGGGTCCTGTCTGGGGGCAGGTGGTGGCTGAGTAACCTCCTTCACCTGCGTGCTCTGTGCTGCTGCAGCTCAAGGAGCTCTACACGCTGCTCAACGAGAACTACGTGGAGGACGATGACAACATGTTCCGGTTCGATTACTCGCCCGAGTTCCTGCTGTGGTGAGTGGCACCAGCGGCGCGGAGCAGAGAGTGTGGGGTGCTGACAAGCCTGATCCCGCTGACAGGGCTGCAGCTGCCTCTGCTTATCCCATCTCCCTTCTTCCTGAAAGGTGCCTTCCCCATCTGTCACTGTGTACAGTGTCCCAGGGACACGGTGAGAGGAGCTGTCACCCAGCCCTGCCTGCCTTAGGCTCCTTTGAGATAGGGGAGCTTTAAAGTGGACTTTTCTCCTCTTTGGTTTGATCCCTCAAGTGTTTGTGAAAATCCTAGTAGCTGAGGAATTCCTAAGTGCCCTGAAGCTGTGGGATGAAGGCAGCTGCCAGCAATTACCCTTGGAGTCCTGTTGCAGCAAAGCTGCTGTTTCCTCAGGGTGTTCCTGAATCGAGGAGCAGGGATTTCCTCCCATGTCCCTAGTGGGGACTGGCCGTGGGGTGCAGGAATTGCCCTGGATCCCAGCAGTCCTTGTCACATCACTCTCACCCTCTCATCCTGTTGCTGTGAGCAGGACACAGGGTGTCCCAGGGCAGGGTGGGAGGCAGGAGCAGGTACACCAGGGACCTTGGATGGGAGGTGACTGCTGAGGTGTGTCCCCTCCCCAGGGCACTGCGTCCTCCAGGCTGGCTGCCCCAGTGGCACTGTGGGGTCCGGGTGGTCTCCAGCAAGAAGCTGGTGGGATTTATCAGCGCGATTCCAGCCACCATCCACATCTATGACACGTGAGTGCTGCTCCCCTGCATTTCCCATCCTGCTCCTTGCTGACACCTGGGGCTTTCTGCAAGTGCTCAGGGGGTCTGGCTGCACTGTCCTCCACAGCCAGACATGCACCTTTCAGCTTTGGAGATGTTTTGCTGCTTGGAGGGGAAGATGGGGAATATTTAAAGGTTGGCAGGGAAGTTCTGGGAAGGGACATTTTGTAGGTAACTGCTGTGAAGGATGTTTTCTTCAATGAGTTGGGTTAGCTTAGAGCTCTGGCTTACAGAAATCATCCAGGGCTAGATGGAGGTGTAGAATCATAGAATATCCTGAGCTGAAAGGAATCTCCAAGGATCATCCAGTCCAGGTCCTAGGCCTGCACAGGGCAGCCCAATGATCCCTCCCTGTGCCTGGGAGCATTGTCCAAACTCTTCTGGAGCTCTGGCAGCCTTGGGGCTGTGACCATTCCCTGGGGAGCCTCTTCCCAGGAGATTCCCTGGACAGTGCCCAGCCACCCTCTCGGGGAAGAACCTTTCCCTAATGTGCAGACTGACCCTCCCATGACACAGACTGAGACCATTTTCCCTGAGAATCCCTGGGTAACAGCTATGGGAGGGTTCTCCAAACCCAGCCCCTGCCCCTTCTCTGAGGTGTTGATTCCTCATTCCCTTGAATAGGAGATAGATTGGCCAGGGCGTTGGTCTGATCCTCCCAGGTCAGAACAGTCAAGCTTCATGCTCTGCATTGTTTCTTCCCCAAGAGAGAAGAAGATGGTGGAGATAAACTTCCTGTGTGTCCACAAAAAGCTGCGCTCCAAACGGGTGGCTCCGGTTCTGATCCGTGAGATCACGCGGAGGGTGCATCTGGAGGGGATCTTCCAGGCTGTTTACACTGCGGGAGTGGTGCTGCCAAAGCCTGTGGGAACTTGCAGGTGAGTGTCTGCGGCTCTCCCAAGATTTCTGTCTGCAGATCTTCCCTTCCCTTCCCTTCCCTTCCCCCACTTTGTGGTCAGTAGTGTGTGTGGGATTCCCTGGGACAGGAGAGAGTGATCCCAGCCTGGGTTTCTCCTCCCACGCTGTCCTTCCAGGATTAATTGCGGTGGCTTTGCTAAAGCTGCTCATGTAACACAGGAGAGGAGGCTCTGGCAGCACAAGCACTTCAGAACCATGTTTCTCTCTGTGGGGAGCTGCTGGCCTGATGTTCTCACTTGCCCTTGTGGCAGCCATGGGAACCTCATGCCCTGTGGCCACCCCGCTGCCCCAGAACAAGTCTCCCACTGCCAGTGTGTTTCTGCAGGTATTGGCACCGCTCCCTGAATCCTCGGAAACTCATCGAGGTCAAATTCTCCCACCTGAGCAGGAACATGACTATGCAACGTACCACGAAGCTTTACCGCCTGCCCGAGGTGGGTGCCAGCCAGGAGCAGAGCTCAGGAGTTGCTCCTCGCTGGGCGAGGGGAGAGGCACAGACATCCTGGTTGAGGTCAAGTCCTCTGCCTGGAGAGCCAGGGTTTGTTCCACATAGTAAATGGCTCTGTCAATCAGTTGTGCCTTATTTAATCTTTATGTATTTTTGCCTGGGTACCTGCATTTTTAAGGGCAAATTCTTGCAGTTAGAGGACCCTGTGAGCTTTTGTTTGCTGGTGAGTCACAGCCTGTCGTCCTGGTAAAACAAGCAGGCAGATGTGACAGCCTTCATCTGTCCAAACACAGCCTCGGAGTGACCTTGGATCGAGTTAGTCCCTCATTCTTCAGTCACACTGATCAGTTCTGGCACTGCAGTTGTCCTGCTGGGGAAGTTCCCCAGCTGGAGATGGAAGAGAAAAAAACAAACAATGCATTAAAATTGCCACCACCTTCCCCGACCTTGTTAGTTCCTTTCTGTCAGCTAGAGCTGCCCCTTTGGGGTGGAAAGTGCTGCTTTCATGCTGGGCAGCTCCCAGCTCCTGCCTCCCACAGCCACACAGGCAGTGGTTGCTGGGCTGGAGCTACTGGTTTTTGCACAGAAACTCAGCCCCGGAGCAGATCTGGGCTTGCTGAGCCATCCCAACCCTACATTAGTAATTGAGGCCAACTGGGAATAACATCTTGTGGAGCCTGGGACACATCTCCCAGCCTGTGCCCGCTGTGAGTGGGAGCAGGAACCTGGAGGGAAGCAGTTTGTGTCATTAGTGGATAGGAAAGCACTTCAGTGGGACCTGACCTGGCACTTGGGGATTTGGGACATGCTGTGCTCTGTGATCTTTGCCATCGATGTCATGGCCCATCACATCCATCCTTTGCTGGGCACGCAGGGCTGGGGGGCTGAAAATGGGCTGATCTAAGCAGAGAATGTTTCTGTGCTGCTCGTTGGAGAGCCCTTGGGTGATGAAAACCACTGTGCAAGCAATGAAACAACTTGTCCCACTTTCTGCAGACTCCCAAGACTCCCGGCTTGCGGCCCATGGAGCACAAGGACATCTCTGCTGTGCACAAGCTCTTGACTGAGTACCTGAAGCAGTTCCACCTGACACCCGTGATGAGCCGAGAGGAGGTGGAGCACTGGTTCTTACCTCAGGAGAACATCATCGACACCTTTGTGGTAGAGGTGAGGGGCAGGAGCAGGATGGGAGGGGGGTTTTCCTGGGCTTTTGCCTCTTCTGGAGCGGTGGGAGCAATCAGGGAGGGCCTCCATGCCCCTCTGGGATGGGAATTTGCTGGGGGATGGTGCCTCCATCCTGGGATGCCCTGAGTCTCCCTGCACCCATCACTCCAACTGGCAGAGCCCCTCTATGGCTCTGGCCAGGCTTTATCCCAGCCTGACATGTTGTGATGTCACTCCTGCCTTCCAGAGCGCCCCGGGAGAGGTGACAGACTTCCTGAGCTTCTACACGCTGCCCTCCACCATCATGAACCACCCAACTCACAAGAGCCTGAAAGCTGCTTATTCCTTCTACAACGTTCACACCAAGACGCCTCTCATCGACCTCATGAGCGACGCGCTCATCCTCGCCAAGTCGGTGAGGGATGGCAGGGACCTGGTGGCACCATGGGCAGCTCACCAAGAGCTCACTAGGAAACTCACTGGGCAGCTCACTGCAGGCTGGCCACCCTTGGGTTTGTGTGAAGGGCTTGTTCCCAGGGGTGTAGAAATCCAAATCCTAAAGGATCTGCCGCCCAGGAGAGGGATGCAGAGGTACTCTGAACCTTCCAGCTCGTGGTGGGCTGAGCTCAGGGTGTTACTCATGTCCTACAGCAAACAGTCCAGTTGGTTTGAGGCTGGGGACACCAAGGCTGAGCTCTTCCCTTTTTCTGGGATTCAAAGCCAGGCAGGAGGGGGGCCCAGGCTGCTCACAGGTGGGAGGAACTCCCCAGCACAAAATCAGGAGCTGATGGCTTCATGTCTTCCCCGTGCAGAAAGGATTTGACGTCTTCAATGCACTGGATCTCATGGAAAACAAAACCTTCCTGGAGAAGCTGAAGTTTGGGATCGGGGACGGGAACCTGCAGTATTACCTGTACAATTGGAAGTGTCCCAGCATGGCACCAGAGAAGGTCAGTGCTGTGAGGAGGGGTCTTGTCCCCACAGTCCTGAGGGCCTGAGTTTGCTGTCACCCACACCTGGGCACTCCCAGCCCAGTCGGTGTCCTTGCAGTGTCACACACAGTGACAGGTGAATCCCTTGTGCCATCCCCCCTGTGCCTGCACAGAGCGTGTCCCTGGGGAAAATTCCTCCACACTCGTCTACCAAAGCTAATTTTATTCCTGGACTAGTACAGGTTCAGTCCTTCCCCTCACACAAACCTCTTCCCACTGAGGAAGGAAGCCAAGCACAGAGGAGACAGCAGAGGGCTGCAGGGTGAGGGATGTGACACCAGGGGTTGTGACAGTCGCCTGTGATCCTGCACAGGGTCTGGGTGTCACTGCACAGCCCTGGGTGCCAGTGTGTCCTGGTGGGGTGGGAGGAACAGCCACCCCTCTGGAGAGAACAGGCTGGAGCAGGACCTGGGACAAAGGAGCTCTGCCCCCACACGCGCAGGGCTGAGCCATGAGATCCCAGAATGTCATTTGTCCCCAGGGCCAGCCTGTTCCCCACCCAGCTGCTGGCAGAGCTGTGCTGCAGCCCCCTCTGCCCACCCTGGGCCATTCTGAGGCAGCTCCTGGTTGCTGCTGTCCCTCCGCCCCAAAGATGTGATTCAGCATCTCTCCAGTCCACAGCCACCTTGCAGAGGATGGTGCTTCAGAACCAGAATCTGCACAGCTGCATCACAGCTAATTAATGCCTTAACAGCTAATTAATGCCTTGATGGCAGTCACTGGGCTTTGGTTCCCTGGTGTGAGGCCAGATCTGTGTCTGAACACAAGCCCTTGTGCCCTAAACCAGCCTCACTCACCTGCTGAGCCTCCTAGGAAGCCCTGGGAGGTCCCCAGGAGGTGTCAGCAATCCCTTCTTCCCTGGGAGAGCTCGTGGGTGGGAGAGCCTAGTACTGGGAGTGTCTCCTGTGGTGGGGCTGCCTCTGGGGCCACTGGGTCAGAGTGCATGACTGGCCACCAGCACGTCCAGGAGAGTCCCCAGCAGGACTGGCCAGCTGCCTGCAGAGGGACATGTCCAGGGACCAGGCTCTTGGGAAGCAGCTTCTCCCAAGTTACAGAATCACTGAATGGTTTGGGTTGGAAGGGACTTTAAAAGACCATCTTGTTCCATCCCTGTCACAGGCACTTCCACTGTCCCAGGGTGCTCCAAGCCCTGTCCGACCTGGCTTTGGACACTGCCAGGGATAGAGGCAGCCACAGCTTCTTTGGGCCCCTTGTGCCAGGGCCTGCCTCCCAGGGAGGAATTCCTTCCCAGTATCCCATCTCCCAGTGTGAAGCCATTCCCCCTTATTCTGTCACTCCAGGCCCTTGTCTGAAGTCCCTCTTGCAGCCTCTTTAAGCACTGGAAGGGGTTCTGAGGCCTCCCTGCAGCCTTCTTCAGGCTGAACAACCCCAGCTCATAGGAGAGGTATTCCATCCCTCTACTCATTGTGAGCTCAGAAACATCCTTGGCTCATGAATCAAGGCTGTCTCATAACCTGATGGGGCTTGTCACACCCCAAACATTGGTTACCTCCCCAGATCAGAGCTGGGCAGGGCCTGTGTGCCCATTTAGCCACAAACCCAGGGCTTTGCTGCTCCAATATCCCAAAACCAGTGGGGAAACTCAGAGACAGCACTGAGCCCTCCCAGCTGCACCCATGCAGAGCTAGGAACGGAGCAGAGAACACATCCTGACCCAATTTCCGTTGCTCCCAGGTCGGATTGGTGCTGCAGTAAGGGAGCCCTTGCCAGGAGAGCGTGGAGGAGCCAGGCCTGTGGAGGTGCTGCCCTCATCCTTTCTGCCAAAGCTGGACCCACGCTGGGAGAGGGGGACTGGAGCCACCACCCCTGCTGCCATCAGCCGTCTCCTTGTTCGATTTAATTGCATCCTCGTAAAGACATGATCAAGGGAATGTAACTGCTGAAACTAGATCATGATTGGCATATAAATGGATTTAACGGGTGAATAATAAAAGTATATATTATATATATTTTAAATCTTTCCTGTTCCCAACTGCCATGAGTTGCATTCGGCTGCTGAAGGTCACCACTGGGCCTCTGGACCGGGACTTTTCTCCGTGGGGACAGCTGAGGCTGATGCTGCGGTGCCAGCGTGCTGGAGCACCGGGACGTGGTGGCCAGTGGCCAAACCCTCCTGCCTGCCCCGAGGGTGCTTCGGGCTCTCCCCTGCTCAGCTCTTTACCCCTGGTTTGCTCCTGACTCTGTTAAACAGGGCCCCTCCCCGCGGGCTTGGGAGCACGTCGAGATTCCTTTCCAAGGGCTATTTGTGCAAGCGATGCCTTGTCCCATCTCCTGCCCGGCCATGCAGACTCCAGCCCTGCCCGATGGCGCCAGCACTGAACCGAGGGGCAGCAGTGCCCAAAGATCTGGGGGGATTCGGCTCTGGCACACGCTGCTCTGCCTCCCCCGTGGGGTTATGGGCACCCGGGGATGCTCCATTGCCACTGCCACACTTCTGGCATCTCTGCTCAGCTGCTCTTCTCTGGAAGCAAGGAAATACAGATATGTGCTGTTGGCATCGCCCCGGAGCTTCAGCCTCCCCACCCAGCCTGGTGCCTCCACCACCAGCTGCCGCTGCCACCTCGTGCTGTGGGATCCACCGAGATAAAGGAAATGTTTTCACGGAAAACCTTCATCCATCAAGATCTTTTGGGAAAGGAGTGCCCGGACAGCCTCCTGCCATGAACCTTGTCCACCCAGAGCTCCGAGATTCTCCTGCCCGCCCAGCCAAAGGTTTCCAAAGCTGCACACCAAGGCCAAGACCCTGTCTATGCACTCCCACTGTCCCTGCGTGTCCCTGTCACACCCCGTTGGCACCACGGACCCTGAGAGCCTGTGCCCACCCCGGTGGGGACCAGGAGCCCATCACATCCCCCCTGCTTGGGGTCCTGTGTCACCTATGCAAGTACCTCTGTGTCCCCTCCTGTGTCCCTGCTGTCCTGGGCTAGGGGAGGCTGGGTGCTGGTGGGGGACATCCCGTGGGACCCTGTCCCCCTGGCAGGTTTGAGGGCTGCTCCAATGACTCCCCCCAACTTCCATGGGTGCTTGGCAGCTCCCCAGGGCACCACTGGTTTGGGGGTGGGCTCAGCCATGATCCACCCACAAGGGGCCCCGAGGGGTGACAGGAACACTGGGACAGGCTCTGTTAAAATAAAACCTTTATTTGACTGGCTTGATCCCAGGGTGTAAATCTGTGACTGTTGCTGGTGCCAGAGCAGAGCTTGGGAATGTGTCCCCACCTGGGCACAGTGGAGTGTGTGGTGGCAGGGTCCCCTCAGGGACTCCATGGTGATGGCACAACCTTGCACCCCAAGAGAGGGGCTGGGATCAAGCATTGTCAGGACTGGTGATATTTGGGGGCTGCTGTCACCCATGTCACCCCTGTGGGGCTGTGTGGGGCTGTCGCTGGGCCAATCAACCCATCCTGCTTGTCACAGCATCTCTGTCCCCTCAAGGAGGGGAGGAGCAGGGCTCCAGCAGATTGGGTGGCACTGGGGAACAGGGAGGGGAGCCCCCACCCCTTTGGGTCCTCCCAGCCCTGCTGTCAGCACAGGCAGGTGAGCAGTGTCCCCAGACTGTCCCCGTGCAGGGTACCCATCCATGGAGGAGCCTGTTGTCCCCACATGGGGACACGATGTCCCTCCCACGGGCACCTCGGGGACGCGAGGATGTCCCTCCTGCAGACACCTCACAGGCTCTTGCATCGCACGTGCACGAAGAGCGTGGCAGGGGACAGGGACGCCCCGTCCTTGGAGAGCAGGTGGATGTGGCGGTACCCTGGGGACAGAGGGGGCTCAGCGGGTGGCAGGGGGCTGTCCTCATCCCCGGGGGGCTGCGAGGTGGCACCCGCACCCACCTTGCCGCATGCTGGGCAGGGGCAGCGTGAACTGCCCCACGAAGTCGTTGCAGGAGGTGCTGTCGTAGTCCTCCACCACGAAGCGCACCAGGGCCAGCTCGGGCGCCCGCACCTGGAACCGCAGCGTCTCCTCCCAGCGCGGGTTGAAACCTGCGGCACGGGCGGGGGTGGGTGCGGCCACCTGGGGGGGACCGGGGCCACCAGCACCCTGTGGGGATCGGGGACTCCCCCGGTGCGGCCACCAGGGCCACCAGCACCCTGCAGGGATCGGGGACTCCTCGGAGCACTCACCGGGGCCACTGCCCCCCTGTGGGGACCACCCAGTGCGGCCACCGGGGCCACCAGCACCCTGCGGGGACCCCCTGGTGCAGCCACCAGGGCCGCCACCACCCTGTGGGGACCAGGGACCCCCAGTGCAGTCATCAGGGCCACTCAGTGCCCCACAGGGACCAGCAGGACCCCCCCGTGCACTGCCCCTGCCCCGGCTGAGCTGCTGTCCTGCACTGGGGGCTGGGGGGGCTGGGGGAGTGGGGTGTACTGGGGCCACAATGGGGTGTACTGGGGATAAGGGGATCACACTGGGGACAAGTGGGTCACACTGGGGCTGTGGTGGAGTATACTGGGGGAATAGGGGTCATACTGGAGCCATGATGGGGTATACTGGGAGAAAGGGGATCATACTGGTGCCGGACTGGGCTGTACTGGGAGAATGGTTGTGCTGTGACTGTGATGGAGTGTACTAGAGGGATGGGATCATACTGGGACTGATGGGATATACTGGAGGAATGGAGGTTATACTGGAGCTGGGCTGGACTACACTGGGAGAATGGGGGTAACACTGGGGCCATGGTGGGGCACACTGGGGGTGTGGGGGCCATACTGGGGAGGGTGGGCATCACACTGGGCTTGGCCTGGGTGTACTGGAGGCCATAAGGGAGCAGTACTGGGAAGAACTGGGACATGATGGACCCTGCCACTGGTGGGGATCAGGCTGTGCTGGGGAGGGGGCATGGGGTGCACGGAGGGCACTGGGATGTCCTGGGCACTGGTTCAGCTGGCAGTGAGTGCTGGGGTGTGGGTAGCCAAGGGACTGTCCCTCACGGGATCAGGGTTCCCCTGGCATCAAGGTGTTCCTGGATCAGGGTGCCCTGGGGTGTCCCTGGGGGGTCAGGGTATCCTGGAGCACTCCTGGGGCATCTGCAGGGATCAGGGTGCTCCAAGGAACCCTGGGGACCAGGTTGTCCTTGGGCATTCCTGGGATTCAGGGAGCAGTAGGGTTCTAAGAGGTAATTGGGTGTCCCTGGGGGTTGGGGACTTCTGGAGCACTCCTGGAGATCAGGTGCCCTGGAGGGTCCCCATGGGTCCAGGTGCCCAGGGGTGTCCCCAGGGGTGCCCAGGTGCCAGCCCTCACCGTTGTTGAGCTTGTGGTGAGTTTGCTGCTTGGCACAGTCGGCCGGGATCCCGTGGATCTCCACACGCACGAAGGGATCCACGATGGAGCTGCCCTTGTCCCTGTTCAGCTTGGGCAGCTGCTGTGCTGTGATCACCTGTGGCACAGGGAGCTGGGACAGCAGGACAGGGACCACGGGGGACCCGGGGGGACGTGGGTGTGGGGACAGGACTGGTGCCCCCAGGAGAAGGGATATGGGTGGCACTTGGCTGGGGCTGGGGACACGGTGAAAGGGAGGGAGGTGGCTGATGCCACCCAGTGGTTTACACCAGCTGGATTTGGGGACAGGGTTGGTGTCACCCAGAAATGTCATGGGTGGCACAGAGTCAGGAGTGTGGATGGGGTGAGGAGGAGGGAGGTGGCTGGTGCCATGCAGGAGAAGGGACATAGATGGCACAGGGCAGGGTGTGGGGGCAGGGTTAGTGTCCCCAGAAGGGAGCAGGTGGCACCCAGCCAGGAGTGGGGATGTGGTGAAGAGGTGGGAGGTGATTGGTACCACCCAGGAGAAGGAACATGAGTGGCATGTGGCTGGGTCCCCAGCAGAAGGGATCTGGGTGGCACTTGGCTGGGATTGGGGACAGGGTGGGGAGGAGGGAGGTGGCTGATGCCATCTCAGAGAAGGGACATGGCTGACACCAGCTGGATTTGGGGACAGGGTTGGTGTCACCCAGGAGTAGAGACATGGGTGGTACCCAAACAGATGTGAGGGGAGGGTCAGCGTCCCCAGCAAAAGAGAGGTTGGTGGCACCCAGGAGAAGGTGCATGAGTGGCACTGGGCCAGACATGGGGTTGGCATCACCCTGAGGGGACATGGGTGGCACCTGTCGGGGAGCGGGATTGGTGTCACCTGCGAAAAGATGCAGGTGGCATCTGGCCAGGCTTTGGAATGTCACGGGCGTGACCCAGCAGGGACGGGGGTGGCCCCCACTAGGACATGGGGACAGGCTCGTGGGGTGTCCTCACCCTGATGTGGAGTGCCAGGCGCCGGGAGCCCTCCCCGGGGGGGCAGCGCAGGCAGAGCGGCTTCAGGACGTACCCGCAGCGCCCGTTGGGCAGGAAGCGCCCGGCGTTCAGGTCCATCTCGTACCCCGGCGTCTGGAAGTTGAGGGCCACTGTGGGGACAGCAGGATGGGGTGTCAGGGCTGGTGATGGCTCTGGGGGTGGGTGCCAGGCCGTGGGGGCGTGTGGGGGTCTCACCCAGCTGGCAGCCAGCGTTCCACATCTCCTGGGGGTTGTAGTTGGCCGAGTTCATCTTGAGCCCCAGCGGGTACACGCGGCTGAGCTGGCGGGCGTTGTACCGGACCAGCGCCGGGCCTGGGTGGGGGACAAGGCTCGGTGGGGCCACTGCACCCTTGGGTGCTGCTAGGGGCCCCAGGGACATGAAGAGAGCCTGCCCATCTGGGTAGACCCTGAGCCTGAAATGTGAACCAGACCCTGGGGTTCAGACCCCGACCCAGGACCTTGAGCTTGAACCCCTGACCCCAAACTTCTGATCCTGGACCCTGACCTTGACCTCACACCTTTGACTTTAGACCCCTGACCCTGGACCTTGACCATGGAACACAGACCCTGACCCCAGATCTTGACCCTGATCCCAGGACCTCAGACTCCAAACCAAAACTCCCAAGCCTATGGCCTGATCCAGATCTTAATCCCAGTCCTTGATCCCAGACATTGACCCTGGCCCCAGACACTGTCCCTGAACCCCAGACTCTGAGCACTGACTCATCTTAATCTCAAGCCCTGCCTTCAGCTTCTGACCCCCAGCTCCAGACCTTGACCCCAGACCTCAGTCCCTGGACTCTGACCCAGACCTTATTCCCAGCCCTGGCCCTGGACCCAGATGCCACATCCTAAACCCTGATGCCAGACCTTGATCCTGGTCTTGTGACCCCCAACCCTGGCCTCTGCCCACAGACCCTGCCAGCAGACCCCAGTCTCACCCATCCAGGGCAGCCTGGATGAGGCCAGGTGCCCCTGACCACCCCCCATGGAGCCCCCCTAGAGACAGAGCCCCTCATTTTCAGCCCATCCTGCATCCCAGTGACTCAGGAGCATGGGGCCACCCTGGCCCCATCCCTGTCCCCATCCCCATCCCCATCCCCATCCCCATCCCCATCCCCATCCCCATCCCCATCCCCGTCCCCGTCCCCGTCCCCATCCCCATCCCCATCCCCATCCCCATCCCCATCCCTGGCCCCATCCCTGTCCCTATCCCTGTCCCCATCTCTGGCCCCATCCCTGGCCCCATCTCTGTCCCCATCCCTGGCCCCATCCCTGGCCCCATCCCTGTCCCCATGCCTGGCCCCATGCCTGTCCCCATCCCTGGCCCCATCTGGTGGCCCTCACCTGCCTCCTTGATGAGCTTCCGTGCCTTCCTCTCGCTGAAGGAGGACATGTGGCAGGGCTGGGGGTGGCGCAGGGCGTGGGCCAGCCCGGGGAAGGGCACAGCCTGGCAGTACACCACCAGTGCCGACAGCTCCGGGGACACCTGCGACGCGTCCTTGGCCTGGAGGAGCCACCGTGGCATCAGGGACACCCCGGGCCCGGTGGCCACCTGCCTGCCTGAGGGTCTACAGACCCCCCTCTCCTGCTAGTGCTGAGTGCTGAGACCCCCAAGGCCATGGAGACCCTCAAAGCAGGGGAGGCCCTGATGCAATGGAGACCCCAGGTGGGGCAGAACCTGAGGCAATGGGATGATGGTGGGGAACACGAGCAGGTTGAGAACCTCAAGTCATGGAGAACCCAAGGGAATGGATAGCCCAAGATATTAGAGACCCCAAGTCAAGGGAGACCCCAAAGTGCTGGAGAACCTGAGGTGATGAGCACCCCGAGATGATGGAACACCTGAGGCGACAGAGACCCCAAAGTGATGCAGACCCCAACAGGTCACCCTGGATGTGAGGGAGGCCCAACACGATGGAGAACTTGCAGTGACAAGAGACATACAAGTGTTGGAAACCCCAGAAAGAGGCCCCAGCCCAACAGGAAGCAGGAGTCACAGCTGGGGTGTCACCAAGCTCGGTCCCCTCTTCCCAGCAGTGACAACCTCTCTCCACCCCCCATGTCACCCACCCTGTCAGCCCCCCCAGCTCCACCCCATGGCCCACCTGCAGAGGTTTGATCTCCTGCAGCGACTGCAGTGACTGAAAGAGGAGAGAGCAGGGCTGCAGAGGGGAACGCTGGCAGTGCTCAGCTGGGACAGTGCCAGGACACTGTGGTTCCCCAGCACCACCAGGGCTCTGATCCATCAGGACCACCAAGATGCCGTGGTTCCCCAGCACCGCATCCCTGGGGAAGTCTCTTACCCGCCGGGGGCTTCTCTCCTGCACCTTGTCCTCCTCTTCTTCTTCCTCCTCTTCCTCTTCCTCCTCCTCAGGGTCCAGAAGGGAGGTGACACCCCGGGGGTCCTGCCACAGCTCTGGCAGCTTCTTGCCCTTCACCAGGATCTTTTCCTTCAGCTGCTACAGGAGGCAGGGCCAAGCTCAGGGCTCAGAGGGGACATGGGGACACCGTGGTGGGCGCGCAGGTGACCTTACCTCTGGTGAGGGGAGATCGTGGGGGTCCTGCCCCTGCAGGGGCTGCATCAGCAGCTTGTCCCCCAGGATGGCCTTCATGTGCCGGGCCATGGTGGCCTGCTGCTCCAGCCCGCAGTGGTTCTCCAGGGACAGGATGACAGGGTAGGGGGATTTCTGAGCATGGGGATGGGCAGCAGTCAGCAGTCAGCACTCAGCACCCAGCACTCAGCACTCATCACCCAGCACCCAGCACCCAGCACTCAGCACCCATCACCCCTCCCGGGGCTGCCGGCCCCGGCCTCACCTCGAAGGCGGAGTCGCGGATGCTCTCGATGACGTCGCGGAAGAGGATTTTGGAGGTGAGGGTGTGGCCGTGGTAGACCACAGGTTCCCCGTCCGAGCCCTCCCAGCAGTCGAGCTCCACGCAGCGGCACCCTGCCCTCAGTGCCCTGCCAGCACACCGGCGCCATGGGAGCCCCTGTCACCCTCGAGCCGCGGGACCTTCCTGGGCTCCGCGGGACCAGGGACACCCACCTGACATAGGCTTCGGTGCTGCTGGTGCCGCCGATCTGGTTGCGGGTCAGGTAGGGGTTGTGGGAGGAGGAGATGAAGTAGTGGCTCAGGGGCTGGCTCATGTCCTGGTGCACCTTGGTGTGCTCCTGGTTGAGGATGTCCCCAGCAGCTGAGAGCAGGTACATCATGAATCCATCCAGCATCATCAGGTCCTGCCGCTTGGCTGTGGGACACAGTGGCAAGTGTCACATGATGCTGGCAGGGTGCCACCCTGGGGGCTTTCCCCACTTGGGCGTCCCCACGGTGCCATGTTCACCCCTGACCTGGCACTGTGGCACCCAGGGGACATGTAAGTTCCCTCAAGTGTCCCACCTCCATCCCGATGTCACTCATCCTGCCAGTGCCACAGTCACTCTGGATGTGGCACGGTTACACCTATGAGGCATGGAGGTGCCCTGTCCCCACACTGATTCCATCTGTCCTCAGAGTGCCATGTCACCCCAGACCTGGCACTGTGGCAGCCAGGGGATGCGGAGGTTCCCTTTGTATCCCATCTCCCACTTGATGCCCCCCTCCTCCTAGTGCCACATCTACCTTAAGGGTACTATTGTGACACCCTAAAGACATGGAGGTCCTTTGTCCCCCCCCTCTCCTCTTAGTGCTATGTTCACCCTGGACCTGCCATGGTGGGACCTGAGGGAGACAGAAGTGCCTCAGCAGTGGCACTTTCATACCAGGGCTGGCATCGCATCATCCGTGAGACATGGAAGTCCACCTGCTGCCCACCCTCACCTTCACATCTCCTGTCCCCCCAGTGTCACATCCACCAGGTACCAGCCAGGCCAGGTGCTGGATGGCTGACACTGGGGGCACACTGGGGGCACACTGGGACAAGCCTTGGAGGACCCCATAACATTTTGGGGGGTGACTCCACCAATCAGAACCCCATCCCAACCCCATCCACGACCTCCCATGGCTCCATCAGCACCCATCCCATTATCCCCCACCCTCGGCCCTACCCTTCTCGTTGAGCTCGTAGGTGCGGATGATGGCGCTGGCCTGGCGCAGGCTGGAGTCCTCGCCCTGATCCCGCAGGAAATCCTGCAGCTCCTCGGCTGACAGGACCCGGTCCTCGCCCGAGTAGCGCCCAAAAAGCTCCTCCAGCTCCGGCCGCCGCAGCAGCCGCCGGCAGAACTCCTCCAGCTCCCTGCCCTCCAGCCGCTCATTGCCCGAGTGGTCACACTCCTGGTGGGACACAGGCCAACCTCGGGGACTGTCCCCTCCCTGTGGGGGTGGGGTACAGCCACCCCCGCCTTGTTCTGCCTGTCCCCCGGGGCTGGCAATGTGTGTGTGATGAGCTGGGGGTGGGGCTCAGCTACAGGCATGTCCCCTCTGTTCCCCCATCCAGAGCCCTCTGACCCTCCATTCCAGGATGGAACAGAGCAGAACTCCGTGCCTCAGTTTCCCCAGGTGGAAAGGGACCTTGGGAGATGCCCAGAGGGACAGTTCTCCATGGGGGAGAAATGTCACACCTTGGGGACACAGGAAAGAGTGGCTGGGACAGCTCTCCCCACCTCACCCCGCTCCACCACGTGCTCCTGATGGCACCTAACCATTGGTGGTGGTGGGTGGCTTTGGGTGTGGGGAGTTTGTCAGTTCTCTGTGCTGGGGAAGGCAGAGAAGGAGCCAGCGGTTCCCTCTGGATGACAGCAGAGCACGTGGTGCAGCGCAGCACAGGTACCTTGAAGAGCTTGGAGGCGTAGACATCGTCCATGTCGATGTTGAGCATCCTCAGCATGCTCTTCACCTCCCGGAAGGACATCTTGTTGTCCTTGTTCCTATCTGCTTGCTGTAGGACCCCGTGGATCCAACTGTGCCGGGATAAGGAAACCACCCGGCGTCACCCGCAGCCATCCCCAGCCTGTCCCCAAGCCCCCAGCGCTCCCTCAAAGGATACTGGTCGAGCTTCTCCATCTGGCTCATGGCCTGCAGCCGCCCCATCAGCTTGGTGAGCCCCTGCACCCAGTGCCGGGCGTCCTCCTCGCCGCGGGCGGCCAGGTCGAGGTTCTTGCGGCGGCCCTTGAAGGCGAGGGTGAAGCAGTGGCGCTCGGGGAAGGCGGCCCCGTGCTTGCGCAGCCCCTCCGACTGGCGACCCTGGCGCACGGCCTCGATGTGCGCCACCGAGACTGCGGGGACACGCGGGGGTGGGGAGGGACCATGGACCTGCTCCCCGGGCGGGTCACCCACCCGCCAGCACCCTGCAGGACACCCTGGCTGCCGATGGGCACCCCCGCGTCCCCCCGGGGCACTGGGCTCGGCTCCTGTCGGTGCCGCAGCCGGGCTTAACCCGCTAATCCCAGGCGAGACAGGAGCCGTGGCCGCTGTCCCCGCGGGGTGGGGACGGGGACGCTGGCAGCGGACGGAGCTGCCTTGCAGCGATGCCAGCTCCAGGCACCCATCCCAGACGAGAGGGTGGAAAGAGACGGGTGACGCCGGGGAGGGGGACGGAGTCTGGCTGGGATGGAGACGGGACCTTGTGCTGACCCCAGGGGGATGGGGAAGGGTGGGGGCTCTTACAGCTCTGCGTGGGGTGTCCTGGGAGGCACTGGGAAGTGTTGGAAGGCTCTGGGAGCCACTGGGTGAAGTGGGTTGGAGTTCAGGTGTGGGGTGGGGGTCCATATTCTGGACTGGATTTGTATCTTGGGTCAGGGTCTGGATCCCAGGGTTGGGTCCTGGATTGGGGTCTGCATCCTTGGTGGGAGATGGGGTCCTGGATTGGGGTCTGGGTGCTGGGGGATGCCTGGGTCCTGGGTGGGGATCTGGGGTCCAGGTCACAGGTGGGGACCCAGGCAGGGATCTGGGTCCCAGGTGGAGGTCTGGGTCGGGTCTGGATTGTGGAGTTTCATGTCCCAGGGTGGGATCTGGTTCTCATGGGGGGATTTGGGTCCTGGGCTGGGGTCTGGGTCCTGGTTTGGGGTCTGGAACTCGGATGGGAACTGGGTTCAGGGTGGGGATCTAGGTCTTGGGTGGGGGTCTGGGAACTGGGCTGTGGGTCCAAGGTGGGGTTACAAGTGGAGTTCTGGATGCTGGGAATGGGTCTGGGGGTCCAGGTCCTGGGGCAGGGTCTGCGTCCCAGGTGGGCTTCCTGGACTGGGGTCTGGATTCTGTGTGGGAGTCCAGATCCAAGGTCGTGGACTAGGTCCTGGATTGTGACCTGGGTCCCAGGTGGGGGTCTGGGTAGGGGTCTAGGGGTGGGTTTGGGGCACTGCCCAGGCCCTGGCCCTCCCTGCAGCCGTGGCAGTGCAGGATGTGTCCCAGTGTCCCCAGGCCCCCATGGCACAGCCCCAGCACTCACAGCTCTGGGGGGAGCGGGCGCGCCTGAAGCGTCCCTCGAAGCAGACAGTCACCCCATCCTCCTGCAGGCGGAACAGGCGCTCCCGGGAGCCCCCCTTGGCCTTGACCTTCCAGAGCAGGGACCCCCGGAGCATCCTCTGGACGTCCTCATCCTCCGTCAGACCTGCAGGGAGCAGCCCTGGGCTACCAGGGGAGTCCGAGGGACACTGGGGGCACAGGAGCTTCAAGGGGGGTATGAGGGGTACGGGCTGGGAGTGGGGGTTGGTGCACATCTGTGTGCACATCTGTATCCTATGGGATGGCATGGGACAAATGAGACAGACGTGATGCAGTGGGATGGGATGGGATGGGATGGGATGGGATGGGATGGGATGGGATGGGATGGGATAACGGGATGGGGTGGGATGGGACAGACACAATGTGACAGAACAGCACAGCATGGCATGGGAAAGGATGGGGGGATGGGACAGGACAGGGTGAGATGGACAGGAGAGGCTGATGGGGTGGGACATGAATGACACAACATGACAGTGCAGATGGGACAAGATGGGACAAGTAGGATTGGGCAGGATGGGGTGGGGCAGACTGGACTGGNGGGACAGGTCAGAGTAGAACACCATAGGACAGGGCAGACAGGTCAGGATGGGATGTGAAGGGACAGACGGGATGGGACAGGAATGGGTTGGAATGGGACAGGACAGGCAGGAGAGGACAGACAGGACAAGCCACTGCCCTTGAGCCCCTTTGGAGCACTGTGTGGCTGTCCAGGGGGAACAGGACACAGCAGTGACACAGCCCAGCTGCTAAATCCCAGCAAAGCCACCCAGATCCTGCATGGAGAATGCCAGGACAGTGCCAGCAGCAGAGCTCAGGCTGGGAACAATGACGGGGTGGACTCGAGGGACTTGCAGGCCCACGCCTCAGCCAGGACTTTTCCATCTATTCACAGAGTGGTTATTTCCTCCCTTTTTTGTTTTGGCAGCCATTCTCTAACATCCCCAGTGGCCACGTCCTGCTCTGGATGGAGATTCCACTCCTGGGCAGTTTTGGGGCTCACAGGGACATCCTGAGCCAGCCATGGCCTCGGGGGTGCAGCTCCCAGCTGCCACCACCTCCTGCGTGGTCACATCCTGCCCGAGGTGCCGGATGGAGGGCAGGCAGGGCACAGGGATGCACGGATGTATGGACACAGGTCCATGGGCACAGGGATGGACACACGGATTGTCAGATACACTGACACAGGGATTGTCAGATACACTGACACAGGGATGGACACAGGGATTGTCAGATACACAGACACAGGGATGGACACAGGGATTGTCAGATACACTGACACAGGGATGGACACACGGATTGTCAGACACACGGGCACAGGTGTGGGGATGCATGGACACCAGGGTGCAGTGTGCACATGGATGCACAGGGACATATGGATGCCTGGATGCAGAGATGCAGGGATGCATGGGTACATGGATGCAAGGACACGTGGATGTTCAGGTAGATGGATGCACAGGTGCACGGATGCAGGGACATGGACATACAGATGCATGGACACAGATGCTCTGTCACAGCTCACACGGACATAGGGATGCACTGATACATGGGTGCATGGAGAGGTGGATGCAGGGATGTACGGAAGCACAGGTGCATGGATGCACTGCTGCAAGGACACACAGACACATGGACACACAGACACGTGGATCCACAAGCACTGAGATGCATGGACAGACAGACACAGACTGTGCATGGACACAGGGGTGCTCCAAGACACAGCCACAGGGATGCACGGACACACAGGCACCATGGAAACACGGATGCAGGGACAGATGGACACGTGGACACATGGACGTATGGATATATAGAGGCACAGGGACAGATGGATGCGTGGATGCCCTGATGCAAGGACACACAGACACTGGGACACACAGATGTGGACACACGGAGCTGCAGCAGCTCCAGGCACATGGCCCCGAGTCCAAAGCCGTGGGGCACAAGGCCAGACCTGGCCCTTCCCACTGTTCCCACTCTGGACTGGGCTGGCCGTTCCCAGGGACGCACCTTGACCTTGCCGGGCAGCCACTGCCCCTGCCCGGACTAGTGAGCCCCGCGTGCCAGCAGTGCCATGGGCAGCACCCCTGGGTGGGGAAACTGAGGCAAGGTGTTGAGGAGGGTCCGGGGAGTGGGACCTGAGCCTTGGGGACAATAAACACCCTGAGCAAGGAGGCTCCTGTCACCTGTGGTGTGGCCAAACCCTGACCCCGCTGTTCCCCAACAGCTGGGGAGAAGCACAGCTACTGTGGGGTGACCTTGGGGACCCCTTCCATGCAGGGGGACCCTTCCCTCCTTCCCTGCTGTGGGGGATCCCATCCACCTCGGGGACCCTCCCTGCCAGGGGAACCCTTCTGTCCCTGGGGTCACATCTCTGTCATGGGGCCCCCACCCTGCCGTGGGGACCTATTCCTGCCACGAGGGTCCCCACCCACTTCGGGGACCCTCCCAGCCACGGAGATCCCTCCCGGACCCCTCCGGCACAGCCCTGCAGGGGTTTCTGCCCTGTTCCCCCCGAACTCACCCATTTTCTTCAGGGCTCTCCCGGGCCGGCGGGAGCCACCGGCACCGTCCGTCGGGGCGCGGAGCTGCTCGGCGGCGGGACGCGCCTTCCTGCCGCAGATCATGACGCGGGACCCCCGGTACCGCTGGTGCCGCCTGTTCTCCCGGTGCTCCCGGGACTCCGGAGCTCTCGGTGCTCCAGCTACCCCCGCTGCTCCCGGTGTCCCGGGTAGTTCTGGTGCTCGCCGTACTCCCGGTGCCCCCGGCCGGTGTAACCGGGCTGGGCGGTGGCGGAGGTCGGGGCTGGGGCTGGACTGGGGCT
>VZTN01019127.1:520637-544271 GCA_013400515.1 Erpornis zantholeuca | reverse complement strand
TCTTGAGAAATGTTTAGCTGTGTCCTTGCAGCTACAACTGAATTTCACTTCCAGATCCATGTAAAACTGTGTAATAGCAGCTGGAAGCATGCTTTGCCAAAGCAATTAATATCACATTTTCAAAAGCACACCATAAAAATATTCCAGGGAAATCCTGAAAGTCCCACATGCAAAGGTATGTAAAATCCTGAAATCCCCACATGCAAAAGTATGTAATCATGAAATATGCATCATGAAATAATTTCTTCTGTTAAAATAATATTTTTAAAGTACTTCAGTTCTTAGTTTGTTTTCAAACATAAAAGGAACAACAATGAATTTCAACATGTACTGAACTTTTGTTACTTAAAACCACTCAATTCTTCCATAATTATCCTTTGTCTTTTTCTAAAAAGTGTAGTTACAAATCCCCTCAATATGCTTTATCATGTCAAATGAACTTGGAATGACATTCCTGACTGTTACTCTTCTATGTTTCCTCTAAGTTTCCTTAATTAAAGCAATGCTAGACTGTTAGCTAGTTCCCATTGTATCAGTGACTGTGATGTACAAATTGCTCTCCAGGTCCTCTCTGAATGGAATTGAACATTAAAATTTTCAGAACGATATGACAGATACTGAATAATGTTATTTGAATAGTACTACTGGTTATCTGACCAAGACCACTAATGTTTTTAAGTCTATTTAGGCTCTATTTTTATCAATATTTTTGGCATTTTAAATACTTCTTGCACTTTACATGAACCTTGAGTCCCACAGAAATTTTTAGCCTATATTCTTAACATATAACAAGACTATTTGATGTAGTCTGGACTTCTTACATGGTTACACGACTACAAGTGGAAATTAGGTCTTTTTTTAGATAAATATTATGAATTTTTTTATTTAAAAATTTTGGGCACTTCCTGAATAGAAGATGTCTACTCAGCCATGAAAAGGTGTTATCTGCACATCACATTTTTAACAATAAACAGTGCATAGAATTTATGTAGAGATAAAGTCATTTGGTAGCTCCTTGGAGGAGTGACATTTAGTGAATTTTTTTTAGTTTGTGAATCATTCATGAAGGACTTCAGACTCTGAGAGTATATGCTATAAACTACTTGAGAGTCCTAATAAAAAGTACTGGAATTGTGTAAGTGTCATCTGAATTTTATTTGTCATCTGAATTTTATTAGGTGCATCCAGGTGAATGTTTCTGTATAGGGATGAAAAATGTATTGGTAATTTAAAGTGCTGAATCATCATGAAATCATTAAATCATTCCTTCCTCTCTGAGCTGCAGTGAGAAAGTTGGTAGATTATACCAACAGGTATTTTGATACTTCATGGTGGGGATTTTTTCCAGATCTGTGAAAGGGGGTCGCAGTTACAGTGAAGTCTGCATAAGACACAGCCACTTCCTGGCCGTGTCACAGAGAGATTGGCTGTCTGATTAACAAAATCAACCTGCTGATCATGTTGGAATTCTGCCTTTTCTCTGCATGCTGTGTGCTTACATAAAATGATCAAAATATAACGTGTATTTTAATTATAGGGGGATGCTGGCGAGAATGGGCTGAAGGGTGACACGGGAGAAAAGGTACTCTGCTTCTTAGTTGAGAAGAAAATGTGTGCCTTAGGCATGCCTATAGTATAACCAACTAATGAAAATAATAATTTGTTCAAAAGAAAAATGCATTTTAAGCTGGGGGCTTGTTAAAGGTGAGTGATTTGGTTGAGTTCATTTTCGTGAACAGCAGAAAAATTTTCACTATTCTGTCCAAGTAAGCATAAGATTTCTGACTTCATCCAGCAGTAGCTCTAGTATGAATACATCATCATGTTTCTAGCTAGCACTCCTCTTCGTTGAAATTTTCATCATACAGAAGCTTTGGTCACAACCTGCCAGTTGGAACTGCTCTGTTGAATTGCAGCCTTGTTTTTTGATATACCCTTTAACTTTTCCCCTTCTGTGTTTCCACCAAAGAGAGGGGCCAAACCAATATGGGACAAAAATTATGGTATTGTGATAGGCAACTTCCCTCCAAAACTGGCAACTGGAAAATCAAGAGTTGACCATAAACATGCTTTAAATCTTTATTTAGTCTAAGTGACAGCAACAATAACCTGACTTTATACCTTCTTAGTTCATTGTTGCAAAGTACCAAGATGTTGTAGAAATCACCAAAAACCAGATTTTGTAAAAATTTTTCTTTTCCTGACTTTTATGTGAGGCTCGTGCTCAGAAAATTGAACTGGAGTTTTCAACATGGTTTCCTTACACAAGTCAGTCTTTAGCAGTCAGGGTAAAGGCTGTGTTGCACATGAGAAAGGGTCAGACATACTGATCTCCTCTGGCCATCACTTCTGAACTCATATGCTTCTAAGAAACATTTATTTTAGTGACTACACTTGGGCAGAAGCATGAACATTTTTTCTTGTACCCCTGCATGTGTAATGTTTAACTAACTTACACCATCTCAGTCCAATGAGAAATTTATGATGGATTTATCAACCTAGTAAGGAATTCATGCAAATCCTTCAGGACCTATCATTTGGGTACATTTAATCTGTGCTTTGAAGAGCAGAAGGATTTTAAGGCATATTCTAAAATCAGCAATTAAAAATAGACATTAGATTTAAGAATAGTCAAGTTACTTGATTCTTGGAGTTAAATTTAAATAATACTTTATCTGCAGTCTTGCTTCTTAACCCAGATAAAAGTCTTAAGAACCCTATTTACTTACTTACACAATGTATGCTGGTAACATAATCCTGATCCACTTTTATGTGATTTAAGAATATAATCTGCTACAAGTATGAGATTGTTGTTCAGATAGATAGTTCTACAACAAGTAAATGGCAAGTTTATCATCTCTCTGGGAAGCCTAGTGCAGCTTCACCTGTTGCTTTTCTACTTCACTAGCTGTGAGGGTGAGCTTGCATCCACTAGAATGCTAATATTGCCCATATCAGTGTGCACATCCCTGTTTGGGATCTTTTCTAAGGAAAGAAAGTTCTCTCTTTTTTATTCAGTGGGAGATCCTTTTTGCCCAAGTATAAGGTTTTAAATACTGCTGTGTGAACTTTGAACAGTTAGGCAGTCGAGTTGGGATCATCTTGTGGAAATTTTAGGTCGTCCAGAGACTTCTTATAATGCTGTATCTGAAGAAATTTCAAGACACCTGCTGAACTTCATAATGCAGAAGTCTCCCATCTCTTCTAGGTCTCATATGAGTTTCAGAGGTGGGGTGGTGACATGGGAATATATTCTGTTTGTTTGGAGTGCACTGCTTTAACCATAAGGGGCTAGAATCCTCGGCATTAATTTTTGCCAGATTTTCCAGAGCTGTGACTTCACTGACTTTCAATATTTTTCTTCTTTTCCCCTGCCTGCAAGACAATCTGCCACCCAGAAAAAAAGGATACAGTTCTTAAAGCAGAGCTGCAGCTTAAACTTTCTGATAGCTTTGCAAACAGCACTTTCTAGAGAGCTTACAAGGGTGGTTTTTGACAGATAATTTAAGAGTAAGCATTAAACTTGGTGTCATTTTGCACTTGAACTACTTAACAGGGTTTGTATTCTTTCCTGTTCTTCAGCATAGGGGAAATTTTTGGTCTGTAATCATTCTGCATAATTCCAGCATGAAGATGCCCAGCAACTGCTAAGCATTTAAGTGGCAGAGGAAGTCAGCATGACTGCTTTGGACACATTTCATTAATTTGTTCACAAAGCAGACTTGACTTTTTTCTATACTTACTTGTATTTCTGTCTGTATTGTAAGACTTATGAGGCTCTTTATAAAGACTGTTTCTAAAAGAGCTGCTGAATGTGTTCAGAGATAATAGTATCCACTCAGTTCTAGGTGTTCAGCCACATACATGTACAGAGCTCTCCTGCTCAGTAAACAAGCCATTAATTCTATGCAAATAAGCAGAGAACATTGCACTAGATCATAATGCTGTACATAGGCTTAAGAGATTTAAAACTTATAACCATTTCTTTAAAAGCTTAAATAGTGTTTCTGTGAGATAAGTAATAAATTTTCATTCTTATGGTGAGAGAGATACCACATGACAACAGATTCAGACTTGGTTTAGGAGCGGGTTCCTGTTTGTTCAAAAAGTGTAGGTTTGTTTTCTGAACTGCTGTACCTAGTTACCCTCAAAAATGTGGACTTGGGTCCTTAATTCTTGACCTAAGACTTTAGAATTAAAATGTCTTAGTTGAATTGTCCTACTTTGAAGACAGTGTAAATGCAAAACTTGAGTTCTTGCTCCTGATGTTCTGCTGTAGCCTTGGTCCCAAGAAACTATCAAGTATCTTCCTTATTTTGAATAATAAACAAACTATTTTTCAAAAAGAAGCACACTAGTCGTGTTCAACAGTATATAGTCTGACTAGAAAACTTTTCAGTAGTGTTTTTTATTCTTTTTCTTTGACATACTGTTTAAGAAAAAACACCATCAACTGATCCTCTGTCCTGTGCATATCACTGCCTATGAAATTCAGTCAACCCAGCAAAATGTAGGCAAATCTTTTTGAATGCTAGATGCCTTCTCAGAACAGACCTTTCCTGAATATGCAAATTATTGTAGCTGTCTCATCCTGTAAAGTATAACACTTCATGCATTAATCAATCAGGTTCAATATGCTGGAGTGTTGGGGAAATAGAGCCATGACCTGTCCTGATGGAGATAAACTCATAGGTCACTGGGGTTTTTTCCAATGTAAATCTTCATTAGCACAAAAAAAATTGTCAGTTAAGACCTGACACTTGCCATCTATAAAATTAGGTCAAAATGGTCCCTCAAATTCTTTGTAAATAATAGTAAATTATTTTTAATGAAGATCAGCAATTTAGAGGTGTCAAAGTATGTCCCATCATCTGGCTTTGTGAAGTGCATTCATACAACATCTGCAGTTATTACATCTACATTATTAGTTGTGAAGTTTCAGGTTAACTATAATAGATGTCTAATGGGTGAATGAAGCTAAATCTCTCTGCATGGTCTTGAAAACAATACTATTCCTTTTCTGAATCACACTGATGTAATTAATTAGTTAAATTCCTGTGTAGCAGCACAGAAAACAGGCAGCCTTGCTGGGCAGTTATTTTGCTATATGATGTTGCTATACTTCTACACTATTTGTTTTATGTGTTTCCTGGAAAACTGTGTATGTAGTAAGAGTGATTATTTCTTGTGGATTCTTGTGTATCAGGGTGACCCTGGCTCTTCTGCGGCTGGAATTAAGGTAATGTAGTTCTAAAGAAGTTGTGCAGGGAGAAGAGGGGTGGTTGGTGCATGTCACTTTACAGCGTCACAGACATTTTGGGTATCATTAGTGTTGTAGTTTTCCACAGCTCCATCTTGAATTCATTTTCTCAGATCTCATGTCTTCCATCTGTTTTCTTTAGGGTGAACCCGGTGAATCTGGACGGCCTGGACAAAAGGTACGACTCGGAAATGTTCGGTTTCCCTTTTCTGCTGGATTTGTGTTAAATGATGTTACATCCTTGTTACCAGGGGCACTTACCTGAGATGAGTCTGGGGCAGTACAATTTAGCAGCCCAAGGATGCACATGTTTGGTCTATAATAATTTTGTATTTTAAAAAGACACAAGAATGCTGATACTAATTAACATGAAAAGCAATTTTGACTAACCCACCTTCCCTTCTAGCCACAGCACACTTGCATTGAAAGCTTACCTAGTTGCAACTGGTGAGACTAACAAAGAATGGCTCTGCTCCTTGAGTGATCCCAAGCTAACCCTGTGTGTTTCCCTACTAGTCTTCAAACTCTGGTACGCTGTTAGATCTCATTAGGAAAAAAGAAATTGGTTAGAATCCCTTTCACGTACACTTGTGAGGGAAATCAGACCATCAGAGGCACACTGTGTGTTTGCAAGTACACAGACCAGGTAATGCTGCTCTGTTCTTCCTTCCAGTGTAAGAAATTCCCCTGAATGCTGGGTAGCTTCTGCAAGGAACAGTCCTGCAGGAGTTAATAATGACTGTGCCACATGAGACCCTCTGAAGCTGGGGAATTTGCTCTTTGAATCTACAGTACATCAAACACAGTGAATGCTGTGCCTTCAGCTCCCTTTCATGAGAGCGGGGGGCAGGTCCTGCAGGGAGAGCAAAGAGACAATGGGAGAACTGGATTTGTGCATTGCAATACTTGGTTTCCCTCTGGAGCCATTGGCACTGTTCTTGCCTCTCACAACATTGAAAATTATCCACTCTACACTGCTGCCAGAGTGGAACAGAGTCCTTCTGCCTGTTGAGATATTCCAGACAGACAGTCAAGACCTAAATTCTATATAGTGGATGCCAAGACAACCATTTTCTAATACTCAAGGTCTTTTGGTGACTAAGCAAAACCCCAAACCACATAGGAATAAGAAATAAATAAGATATAAAGGTTTTTTATTTAAGAAATTATAACTCTCATCAGAGACTACACAAAGGCTGTAATGGCTGGAAATGCAGTTCCTTAGCAAAGTGCAGTTTTAATTAGCAAAGGTAATCAAAGTAGTTTAAAGCTATCCAATCCACAGAATCATTCAGTGTGTGCATTCTGTAGTGTATGCTTTGCATGGGTAATAAACTAGAAAATGCACTTAAGCGCCTGTGGAGACTCATACTCTCATTAAGTGGCTGCTGTGGAGGCAGAACTAGCAGTGATTTATCAGCAGGCTCCTGGTTCTCAGTCCCAGGCACTCAGATTTGATCTGATTCAGACAAAATGGATGAGTGAGAGGTATGCAGTTCAGACTTTCTATATTCTCACCTTCTTTTCCACACCAAAGGGCAGCTTAGTGTCTTCCTTTCATTCACCTGAAGAGTTCCCAGTGTGCCACACTGGTGTCCCAGCCCCAGCCATCCCATAGTATGCCTGTTCAGTGTTCCTCCTCCAGCCAGGTGCCCCACATCTGCTGCTCTGCACCCCTGCTTAGCAGGGACTTGTTCACACCACCAGAGGTTGTGGGAGGCTCTGTCCAACTGGAGGCACATCTCTGCCACCTACATCATCTTGATGCTTTTCCCCCTCTCTGTGTCCCATTGCATTTCCTTCCTGTGTCTTCTTTTCTTTCTTATATTTTCCTTTTTTCCTCTTTTTCTGGTTGTTCCTTAATTCATCTTCTAAGGACGAATAGGTGTTGAGCTGCCCACCCGAATACTATTGGCATGAAATGAAACGTGACAATATTTCAGCAGTCTGACAAGGCTGTTTTGGGCCAGATTGTGCACAGAGGTGACAGAATGACCTGCCCTGCTGTTATGTAATACAGCCTTGGTTTCTTTAAAAGTCGTTCTTCTCATAAATCATACTCAGAATTTTTATATTATCCAAGAAAAGCAAATACTATGCATTCATCCACAATGCTAGTTGTAATTAAGAAATAATGATTGACTTCATTGTGTTTCATATTGATGTATCTTTTAGGGGCATCTTAATTGTTTTAGATTACTGTGACTCTGAACTGGCTTTGGTGGACCTTTTCTGCTTATTATCTTTGAGTGTATAGGAGCAAGCTCTGTCCCAAGACTAAATAGTGACCTACTGCGGCAATACTAATATATTGTGAATTATAAGTTTTCTAATTCTGTGCTTACAAGTGAGGTTTATTGCTTCCACAATTAGGTGAGAAGAGTTGGTGGTAATAGTGCCGTTTGTATGGCTACTCATGCAAAAAGTGGAAAGACAGAGTAGGTTTGGAGTTAAAATTTTGTCAGTGCAATGGAGCATTATTCTTTTGCAAGAGTAATAACCCATTTTCTGCTTTAGAAAGTGATAGTCAACATACCAAAAAGTAAGTGTCTATTGAAAATGGCGTGCTAGCCTCTGTTCTTTCATCTGATTTTATAGTTAATATTTTGAGGCTGGAATCTTTCCTGTGCCTCTAGGCAGTTTGAACAGTTAGAACTTTGGAGAAGCTAACACAGACAAAGAAGCTGTTATCAGATCCTCCTATACCACTTAAAAATCATTCCATTTGGTAAAGTGATTAGCAGCCCCTCTATTGTGTTTTCCAGTTTGTGGCAGAATGTAATTTTGTCATGAGCGTTTCAAGTCTATTTAATATCTCTGCCTCAAAGAAGTGTCTCAGGGTGGTGCAGTTTGATGAACACCTGTATTACATGTACATGTGTTTATGTTTGTGTGTGTGTATACACGTGTGTACGTGAGTGTATGAATGTATGTAAGCATGTGTGTACATGGACATGTAAAATATCTTAGTAGCACAGCCTGTAGATATCAGCCCAAACCACAGAGCTGAAGTCTGGATTTCTGTAAAGCTCATGACTGTAAAAAATCTGGAATACAGTTCAACTCATTATAAAGGTGGAAGTTGGCTTCAGAGTTCAAACCTGAGCTTCCAGAAAGTTCAGGGAATATGCAGATCCAAGGTGCTGGTTTGAATCCATCTCTGTATTAAAGAAAAATCCCCAGCCTTTAAAATAATGTTTTCTTCATGTGTTATTGCTCTTTTTTTTATTTTTCTGTTCATCATCTATATTTCCCTAGAGAACATCTTTCCATTTAGATGATATCTCAAAATGACCATTTGTGAGAATGTTGTCATTCTTGTCTTAGACTAATTTCAAAATTAATACATTCAGTTTTCAATGCTTGTTACAAAATTACCTTGCAAATAGAGTTCCATAGGTCCTTTCATTGCAATTTTAAATAAGCCAGGCTTTTCTGGGTAAAGCAATAAAAGGTTACATTCCCACTATCCTTCATGACACTGTGTACATTCACAGATAAAGAACAAGCTCTGAAATGATGCTATGGATAGCTCTATAAAACTGATGGCCCAGTTATAATTAGGCAGTCCTTCTTGAATTGTGCAATTTAAACCAAGCTCTTCTGAATTGCTTTGTGGCTAAATCAGATAGTTACACAGCACAATATCTAGCTCAGAGTTGAAAATGGAACAGAATTAAACATCTGTCGTAAGTACGGAACTTAAATGGCAGTGTGTGAAATGAACCAGTGCTGCTTGTTTTCTTCTCTTTTGCTGAAGGCTAATGTTTGGCTTTCCTGACATGGATTTTCAACTTGTGTGTCATCTTCACGCTGAAGGTTCTCAGAAGATATCTAAGTTCTTAACATGACTCTTACTAATTGTACATTTAAGTCACTCATTTTGAAAAAAATAGTCCTGCTGGAGCTGACTAGCAATCGTTCATGCTCTTTTATCTTGCTGCAGAATTTACAGGGCTGTTCACTGGATAGTGACCATAACTGGATAATGTCTGTAATATTATGTAATTTTCCTGTATAGGGTGAACCAGGCCTTCCTGGGCTTCCTGGACTCCCTGGAATAAAGGTAAATAAACTGTAGTACCTGTTGTATTGGGGGGAAACACCACAAAGAGGGGGGAAACGTGGCTCAGATTGACTTAATGTACTTGTCCTACATCTTTTTCTGTGTCTCTGGTATTAAACTCGGGTTTGTTACAGAAAGTTCTCACAGAGAAAATTGGTTAAGTGTCTAGGCAAACAGTGTATCTTACATTAAAATGTGAGGCAGAACATTCTAGTTATTTTTTTTAAATCTAAAAGAGTAGAGGTATTTAATTTTTTTTTTCTTTAATGGAAAAGTCTTGTCATCAAAGCTTTACTTGGTTTCCACTTCCATGTGTGCTTTCCAATAGCAATATTCTACTGAATTAACCAAGCCTCCAGCCGGAGAACTGCATTAATTATACGCAGGCTGTGGAGACCTGGCTCTGTTGACAAAAATACTCTGTGCTCCGTTACACAGCAGTGATTTCCACTGACAAGTCAAAATGTTTTAATAGTATTCTGTTCAATATTAGCTACAGTCCCTGACACAATACCTGGTTTAGTCCCTGGCTTCCAGTTTGTCTGGAATCTTTAGGTAAGCTGATACAAAAGGCACATAGTTGGTTTAGTTCTAGCATAAGTGGTTGCATTGGGAGCTGCAGACATTGGCACAGTTTGAGCTGTAACTGTGTGATTCTGCAGAGTGAGCAGATTCACATATCCTGAGTGAGCACAGACCAGAATGGCCACTTCCCCTTTGTGCCAAAGACTGTCCTTTCAGAACAAAAAATCGCTTTGAAACTTTTTCTTTGCCTTCCAGCATGGGCCTGTGTATGTCTCGAGGAGAAAGTTTATATAATTTCCCCTATAACAAGGAGGATAAGTCAAAGACCAAACTCGTGTCCACTATGGTAGGATTCAGGATTTATCTCATGGAATGTAGCATTTGCACTGATTCTCTCAAGGGACCTGTGAATTGCCACAGCATTGAGGCATAATGTCCCTTCTGTGTTACTAGTGAATTATGGGAAGAATAGAATGTGCCTACTAAATTTTGTGTGTTGTAACAGCTGAAAATATAGTTCCCATGGAGGTTGTTCATTTTCTGTGAGAATGAGCGCTGTGAGTAGGGAAGATCATGCAGGAGAAGAGTCTTGTGTGACTAAACTATTTTTATAAGGGCTTTTGGCAGCAATCCCTATTCTGTTTACTTTCACAGTGAGCAAAGAGGTAGCTCAGTTGGAGGTCAGCGGGGCACTTGCCTGAGGCACTCATCCTGGGTGCACTTGCCAAAAGCAATTGGAGTTGTGGCTGGTCTTTGGGGTTTCCATGTTCATGCAGACCACATGTCCATGCACAGAACCAGTAAATAAAAAAGTCTACATCTGAGTGGCTGCTCTGGGAAAATTATTTGTTGGCAATAGGAAGAGCTCAGAAGGGCAGCTTCCAGAACCACCTGAAAGACATGCAAAGTGAAAAATGGATGAAGTGTGGGAGTTTTGCCCAGTGAAAATTTGTTTCCAAATTCAGTGGATACAGTGGAAAAACAGTGCAGTTGCCTGCAGAATAAAATGGAGTAATTTGGTCAAATATTAATCATTTAGGAAAATACTTTCTCCTGTTTAAAATCCAGTCCATAGGGAGACTGGTGGTGTTTCAGTGAAGAAATTTCATCCAGTGCAATTCTGCACTGAGGTGGCTACCTGTGACCTGGATGGTGACAAGCAAGTACACTGTGCACATGAGAGAGTGAAGCATATCTGGTCACATCAGCAGTGCAGGATGGGTGCTGTTCATTTCAAGGCATTTGTAAACTCTGTTTTATTAAGCAGTCTGTAGTAAAAAACCCTACTTTTTTTCTGAGTCACTGAGGCTATGTCATTGGCATGAGAAGTGGTAGGAGAAACCAGAGAATGGCTGGAGTTAGGAATATAGTTTGCTGGGCGCTCACCAGCAAAGGAAAAGTAGTTTATCCCCTTTTCTCACCCTCCCCTTTAGCAAAGATTTATGTACCACCATGGTAGGATCATTATGTTGATTTCCAAAAACAGCATCGGTGTTATCTGGTGGAGAAACAAATTTCCAGTGATCTGGAGACTGGTTGACAGCTACTTTGAAGTAGCAGTGCCAGGATGAGAAACTTGAGCGTGGAGGAAACCCCATTGTCTGGACTTGGACTCAGTTGGGGCTGTCATCTTTACAAAACTTACTTGGAGCAGTGACTTTTTTTCTTCTTTTTTTTTTTTTTTCCCTGAGTGATCCTTGTTGATTGTTAAACTTTTTTCAGGGATTTTGAGATCTGTTCCCATACAGACTTTATAAAACTCTCAAAGATATGTCTTTGCTATTCTATCTTAATTGTGATATGCCGTAGTGGTAAAACATCAAAGACACAGCAGAAACCTCTCACCATGTCACTGTAACATCTTAGAACTTGCTACATAATGTAAATTTCCATAAGGGAAACTTTTCCTAACAAACAGCATTGTTGTGCATTTGCGAGCCAGCCCAGCAGCTGTTGGCACAGATTTTTCAGGCTATCTCCAAACTCTTTTGAGAGGTAAGAAAAAGACCAAGATTCAGGTTTATTCTCCACATTGAAAATTCCTGGATATAGTTCTTAAATGTTAAATATTAAGTCTACTTTTCTTTAAATCTATTAGTTGAACTTAAAATTGCTTCCTTGTGAATGTTCCTCTGCGGCGGCACACTGTGTGATGAAATGTTTTAGGTAACTGTGCACGTGCACAGCACTCTTTACAAATGCTGAACTGACCTGTGCAAACACAAATGCTCTGCCAGGCAGTGGACCATACTGTCCAGCTACATCTCATCTTTCTTCCCATGGCTGAACAAGCTTCCCAAGACATTCAGTCCTGTGTGCTTCAACATACGTGAAGGATTAATGAATACTAATCACTGAGAAACTTCCAGCTTCTTATAATGCCGTTTCAATTAATTAATCAATGTTCCTGGGAACCTGTTAGAGCTTGTCTGAATGAGTGGCAACATTGGACAGACATGCAAGTATCATATCTGAATTCAGGGTATGTAGCGGGGTCTTTTATTTCTTACTTCTCTAGACCCATTTGCTATGCACATGCGGATGTTTTGGGAGTTCTTCCTGTTCCTTTTCGTTCTCTCCTCATTATCAGTTGGTGCCATGGAGGAAACACAAGTGCAGTCAGTTATTTCCAAGACAGTGAAGAAGCTGTCTGGGACATACTGGAGAAACGTCTCTTAAGCACCTGTTGCTGTTTAGGAATGGCTGGAAACTTAATGAGCCCTGAATGTGTTCCACCTAAACTCAGAATATTAACTCATCGCTCTACTATCCCCCAACTGATGCCAGGCAGACACAGAAGCCTGCCCGTGAAAAACAAACTTCATGTATCTGTTTTATCTCATAACTTTTGTAGGAAGATACATAAAAAGCAGCACTTGCTTATTATGCTCTTGCTTACTGTAATGGAAATCATGCATGCCCTCATTCATTGTAATGTCAGACATCTCTCAAATCTGTTGTGGTGCATTTTCTGGAATTCGGCCTGTATAGTCCTCAATTTCTTCACTGCAGTGAAAAGTCTTCACAAAACACAAGCCTGTTCTCAGTAACAGCACTTTTTGCAGGATCTAGATTTTCTGTTGTACTTCTGGCATTTGTCCCTCAATTTTTAAAACAAATACTGAACTGAAGCTTATGAGTGCATATAAATTTTTATTTTATTGTGTTCAAGAAAACTGAACTGTTGAATGGTTTGACATGAGAAGAGGAAGGCTGCTTAGGCCTTCTGCTTTTGGGAAGTATGGAAAGCTTTCTGTGTTTTAAAACCCAGTGGAAGTGGTTGATTATCTTTCTATACAGTTACTTTGGATTGATTTCCCTGGGACTGTGCTTGAGCAAAATTTCAGAAAAACCTGGATAAGGATATGGGAATTCGAATCAAGTCTATAGCCTTTTATTTTTCTTTTTATCAAGGCAAAAGCAGTTCTAATTTTCTTCTGTATTTAATTTCTTTTTTTTTTCTATACCTACTCAGAGATCTTACCCTGTAAAGACTGAAATACTCTGCTCTACAGAATGTACTTTATACTTTTTTAAGGTCTAGAAGAGTTATACTACTTTCAGGCAGTTAGTTCTGTTACAAAAGAGAAATTTTGGAGAAAATGAGAGCATTTTCAAGCTGAATGCATAGAAGTCAATCTCCCATTTAAACTCTTGTAGAAAAGGGAGCAACTGTTGTTGAAGCTTATGTGTTTAAGTGCTGCTCTTACCATCTGGCAGCAAAATGAAAGGAAATCTGAAGTGAGAGGTAGTTCTAAGCATTTTGGTTCGTAGTCGATGCCATTTACTGCCTATAGGAAAGTTTGTTAAATTCCCCTTTTCTCACAGGAGTTCTTAGGAAGGCTGCTCACATTTTCTTAATGCATTTTTCCTTTTCCCTATTTCCATTTTTCTTCCTGTTTTTTTTCCTTGATAGTGTTAACATGAAACCTGTAGAGTCTGTCTCTCTCTCCTTTTCCTCCAGTACTCAAATATTCTTCCCCAGGCTTCAGTTCATCTTTATCTCGTAGGTCACCATATTCAGAACTCATTGCAGCCTGAGCCCAGGAGATGGAAGGCACCATCTGACTTTGTGACAGGCCTGTCCAAATCCTGGGTACAGCGATGGGCTGAACATGTTCACTGCATCAACTGAAATTTGAGGGGATTTATTTTGCCCTGATACACTCTTGCTTTAGCTGATATATATATATATATATATATGCATAAATAAGGCTTTCATCTCTTGCATACAGTGTTCTTGAAAGTGGGTCTCTGCCTGAGACATGGAAAATGTGTAGTGTAGTACAGGTTAAATACTAGAGAGTGGACAATAAGGATGCATATTCTGGGTGAAAATGGGAACTGATCTAAAAAAACAGGACTTAGTACCTGCCTTTGGTGGGCTAGGTTTCAGAAGTACCTCTGTGCATGGGTGGGTAAAATACACTGCTCATCTGTGCAATGTGTTTTGAGTGTTCACTTTCCATAGTGGAAGTACATATACAAACATATATCTGTATGTACCTAGTTACATGTCTGCCTTTGTTCACTGATTCCTAGCTGTCTGCTTTCCATATATTATGGCAGTAATCAGTTTCACAGCATAGAAATGTAATTTCCCAGAACTGATTTTGAGAATCAAAGCCAGAAAATGAAATCATCATTAACATTGGATGGTATGTGTGTGTCAGGAGTGCTTACCTGGGTGTTCAAGATACATGCTTCCAGTTTTGTTAATCTCTCAGAAACTATATCCTCCAAATCTCTCGTTTTCTGTCCTGGAAAATGCTAAAACATAAGGAACTGAAGCACAGAATGTTGCTTGCTCTAAAGTTATTACTAGTTGGAAGACTGAGCTTATAAGACCTACTTCACAGCAAATGTTTTATAGCATAGTTTGATTTTTCTTTGTAAAAAAAAACCAAAACCCAAGTCAAAAAATTTTTGAATAGTTGAATAATCAAAGGCCAGCATCCTGCTGTATTCAGAAATCAAGTAGTTTGTCATGCTCAAAGGAAATTTGACACCAGTAATCTAAAATTATTTCTGTACCTCAAATACACTTTTTTCTAAGGTCAGAAATGAGAGTATGCAGTAAAGCTCCTTACCTTTCAGAAGAGCAACAAAAATTCCTTAGATTTGTCATCTAACTCTTTTCTAACTGAAACAATTTGGGACCAAACATTCCATCATTTAGCAGTTCAGTCATTGAAAAGAATTAAAAATTCGGTTCTCATTACAACAAGTGTTTTTATTCTAGCCTCAAAAATAGTTACCATGCTGACTTGAATTATAATTAGCCTTTAAGTAAGAAGTCCCTTATATGATTAATGGATGAAGAATTAATCAGAATCATTGCTGGTTCTGATAGCACTCTCCCAAAGCAACCTACTTTCTAAGCAGACAGAACTTAAAATCAAGAAGAAAATTAGGCTCACTAAAAAACAATGTATGTCATACAAAGTGAGGCTTGTTGTGAAACCTCAGGGTTTTAGCCAGGTTATTTAGCCAGGTTTTACTTCTCTAACTCCAAATGAATCATAAAGTCTAAATACGCATTTGGAAATTCTAAACCACAATTGTTTTTCTAAGTTTAGAGACTGATTAGGGAGTAAAGATATTGTTTCAAATGCGATGAGTGAGCCAGACAACCTGTTTTAACTGGCAATTTCTGGAGCCAATTCTAAAGTGATGTGAAAAGACTTAAGAAAGACCTTATAAAATGGGGTTAGGGTTATTTCTTTTTATCAGATTTCCTTGTACCTTGTTCATTTCCTTCTTAGGAGCTGAATACTGTAGTCCTCCAGAGAGTAAAATTCCCATGGACATCAGGCTATATATAAAGTCCCTCTAATGCCCTTTACAGTGACAAAGTACTCTCTGACTTGTATAGTCTAAGGCCAGCAGAGTTTCTGAGAAATTGCTTCACTGCAACTGAGTGCTGCAGACAGAAGGGAGGGCATGAGCAAGCACAGCTTCATTGACCACCATGGTGTCAATGGATGTTACAGGATCCTGAAAATTTGGCCCTCACTCCTCTCCAAAGTGGAGGATTTGCAGTATTTTGGTTAGATAGCAACCTCAAAAACAAAGTGTTTTAGGACAGCTTCTGGAATACCAGCACAGGTACCCATGAACCAAATCAAATTTATTACAGTTTCATAGCTGTTCTCCAAATAGTCTTGCAACAGGGTTTGGGTTCTTTTTTGATAGGTCTTCTATATAACTCCACCTTTGCAGGATTCTTTCAGTAGAGTTAGGCAAGGGAAGGGCATCATACTGTTTTTGTTTTAAATATGCTCATGAGTGAGCCAGGGTAACACTGAAGACAAGCACTGCCCTCTTGATGTGATTAAAATGAGGACCCTTCCACATCAATGTTTGTGATAAAGGAACTTTGGGGTCTCCCAAAGTCTGTGACTCTTGAAGAATTTGCATGCTGGCCTGTGCCAGACACAGGAACTTTTGGAGGACGACTGGACCTGCAGGCAGGAGTTTGTAATCCCCAGGCCCGTCCAAAGCTGTGTGTTCAACCATGGTTGAGGCTTTCCTCCAGCCCACACAGCTAGGTTTTCTGTTTATCAAAAAGGTGGGGTGCATCTGCCTTTCCAGAATCCTCCACATTAATCCAGGATGCTTTGGCGTGGTTTGCCAACTCAGAGGTATGCACTTGGTGCCTTTGGATTTCCAAGAGAATGCCTGGGAAAAGTGTTTGTATGTGTCCAGCAGTACAGGCCGATGAGCGCCCTGGTCAGGATGAGGCTGGTGCCCCCTGTGAGGTTGGTCCCTGAAAGTTGCTCCAGATTAGGGAGACCAAAAGATCCCTCCCCGGGGTCCTTTGTTGCATTATGTTAATGTACCCCAGTTCTGTTTCCCTGGTTGGCTTGTTGGCCTCCCCAGCGCTCTCCTACCCAGAATGTCCCAAACCCAGAATGTTCTCCCTCCCCTGCTCCCCCACTGGCCCTTGTTCCCCAGCCACTGCCTCACTATTTCCCCATAGGTTCCCTCACCCAAACCCCACCTGTGCACTGCCCCTGTGCCCCCAGAGGATTGGTCCCTGGTGCTCTCTCTGCCCCTACCTCCCCCCGTACTTAAACTTGAAGCTTCCCCTGATGCTCATCTTTGGTTCCCTTGACATGGGTGGTTGGACTAAACCTCCATGTGTAATACCACGTAAGGACCCTTCCCGTCTCTTTGCCATCCATCCATCTAAGAAGCTTTCTGGCCTGTGTGTGGGTGTGTGCTTGGTGTGTGGCACCAACCAAGCAGTTTCTGTTGGAGACATTTTTGGAAGGTAGCAGCCTTGTACCCAGCACCCCGCTGCTACATCCTGCCTTGTGGCAGGCCTGCCACTCAGCCAGAACTTCCATGGTCTTGGCAATGGAGCCAACATTGATATGATACATCCTGATATTCCAGGACCAGTGAACTATGTAATTAAGGTCAGAGTTAGACATGTAAATTTCTCTGGTTTATTCTAGTGCGTAGCACTAGATAAAAGTAAGGATTGAAATTACATTCTCTTTTCGAATTCATGGTGTAAAGGTTGGTTTAGTCACATTTCTGTAGCAAAGACAAAATACTGTAATAATCTGATGTAGCTGGAATATAGTAAGGTAACCATGAGACTGACAAGTAGGATAATAATTTCAGAAATGGAAGTGAATTTCATTGTTATAGGAAAGTTGTGGTTTGGATGCTTTTCTGTAGCACAGGTTTCTTTTTCAGGAATTCACTGATCTGGTTGTGAAAACGTGTGGTATAGTCATAAGAGTGATTAAAGGAGGAAGGACCTTCTGTGGGAAAACAGTGTACCCAACAACTGCTGTTCTCTGCTGATTGCTTGCATCAGTATAAAGCTTTGTATTTCAGGCACTGGGAGAGGACTAGGTGTGGCTGTGAGAACAAAGTTTCAAAGAATGGCGGTGGTGTGTGTCCCAGCTCTGCGATGAAGGCTAATTCTGACCAAATATGGTATTAGAACTACATTGTTAATAAACATTTGCCAAATAAGTGATTATTAAAACAGAAACCGGCAGTGAAAATGGTATTTCAACTGCTGTACCTTTTTTAAGCAAAGTCCAAGTTTTAGGCAATTATGGGTTCTGTAAAAGATGGCAGTGAGAGTGAACTCAAGCGCTTCTTAAGGTTAACATTTAATATCAAAGATAGCCTCTGCTTCAGCCCATAAAAGCTTTGATCATCATGAAAACCAGTTATAATTATGTCTAGATAATAGTCCTCATAAAAATCTGACTATCCTCTGAAGTAAATTGCAAGGTGAGATTTTAATATTAAATTCTGATTGAGCTAACATTACACTAGGTTTACAGCATTTTAGGGCCCTTTTCTGCTTCAGACTGTTATAAGAGGTGAAAATGTACATTAACAATGTTTGTGAATGGTAGTATATAATTTGCTATCTGACCCATTAGTATTTCCACAGTCAACAATACTTGAGAGTGAAAATGAGCATGCATGGAAGAAGTCTCTTCAAATATTAACACATAAAGGCACTAAGAATTATTCTTAATATCATAACACATCACTTCTGTAAACTGGAAGAAATTCACAAGCTCATTATTTTTTTTAAACCAACCTGCATGTGGTGTGATTAATAGAAATTGCTCCAAGTCTAACAGTGGATGAAGTTTGAATGCTGAAATTTGCCTTGTTGACATATTGTGCAGTGTGGTGGTTTCTAAGTAGTGATTTTATAACTGTACCAAAAGGTTAAACTAAAATGCATGAAAGAGTCATCACGTGCTGATGGCTTTCTATACAGCTGCCAAACAGTATTTCACATGGAGGAGTTCCTTACTTTGCTTTCAAAATGTAACTGATTAACTCATCTTTCCAGATTTTGCGTTCCCTGCCCCAGCCTAAGCAGGCAAAGAAGATCGCTATAGATTGTAACCAGATAAAACTTTGATTTTATTGTAAGAAGTTGTATGAGATGTTTGGAAAAGTATTATACATCTTGGTTACTTGGTTCCTCTCAGCATTTCACGGTAGTTCAGAACAAATTCTGAGTTCATGTAATCAAGAACAGGAGGTACTTCAGTGAACACGAGAGCTGCAATGTTGTCAAACCCCAGTGCCCTTCCAAGCAAGCCTTTGCTCTTGCTTTCCTGCAGCTCTGTGCCAGCTAAATCATGCATGTCATATATTTACAACGAAAATCATAAGCCTTTAGTTGTTGATTTTCTGACCACATCCGTGCATGGCTCTGGAATCTTGTTTGTGTTGTGGACTAATCATTAAGGTCTTTACCTTGCCTTTGCAAAATAGGGACACCAGCATGCCTTACTGAGAGGAAAAGAGGAAACTTCTCTTTGCATTTCACACAACACTGGCAGTGCCAATTTTGATGAGTTTCCTTTTGCAGGATGCAGAAGTATACATAATGAACATTTTGCTTAATACCTTATGCTGTGGTTACACTCAAGAGATTTGGAATATTAGAGAAGACATGGCTTAGGTTCAAATCATTCAAACACAATGTCTTTTTACTGAGAAGCTTGGTTCAGGATGGCAAATCAGATCTGTCTTTAATCTACTTATCCTCTCTAGCACTGGATAGAGGGAGAAATGCATGTTTTCCTTAATGTAGCCAGGTTTTAACTACTGCAGTTTGTTTCATGTGGGATAAGAATACACTGCTGGATCATGTTCAGTTTGGCATCCACCGTAGCTGCTGTGTCTTCCCCAGCAGAGCTGCTGCTCACCCAGTCAGTCCCTGGTCTCTGCTGACACACTTCTTCCACTCCACATTTGAAAACATTTTAAAGCTCTGTGTCATGTAAGACTTGTATTCTACTTATGCTGATTAAGCCGCCAGCTTATTCCATTATCAATTCCACTAGCTTTTGCTAAGCATCTTTTTCTTCTCTCTTTAGAGATTTTGAGGGAAGGTGGGGCTTCTTTTTGGACTTTGGCCAGAAGTTTTCTTGTGGTATGCAACTGGTATAGTCCTGAGCAGAGAGAAGAATTTGACTCAAAAACTGAATTAACCTTTGAGTGACACTTCTAAGCCTTGCCACTGAAAAGAATCATGTAGTCACTGCATATTTTTTCTGCCTGAAGTCATAATAAGCTGGCCAAAAAATTAGCCTGGGTAAATTCAGTATTAAAACAATATGGGGCTATTGAGTACCCTCTCTATTCTAAAATAAGTGGTTGAAGCTGCATTGTTCTTAATTTACTGACATTAAAGTGCTTCCATCTGCAGTGACAACCTTACGTTACTCATGCTGGTGTGTACTAATATGAAGATTTATATGAACTATAGGTTGCTTTGTCATGAGAGCAAAAAAACTCCCATGTGCTTCTCTGTGATATGTTTGTCTCAGTTCATTTTTTTACTGTATTTTGAACCATGGCCAGCTGGAACTTCATGTGAGAAAGCTCATTATTTACTTGTATTTTTTTATAATCTAAATGGAGGTCTCTGGGAGCCTGCTATGGTCCTTGATAGAACCAAAGGAAAGATTTCTTTGGCTTTGTTAATGATGGTTTGTTGATGAGAGCAGAGATGAATGTGCAAGAATACTTTCTAATTTGCTCACCATGTGCAGCATACCTTTATTTCTAAGAAGGGGAAGAGATTAGGAGAAATATTATTCAGCTGTTCATATGCACTGTCTCTGTATATTGTCAATAATGATATCACTACAGGATTATGATCTATCTGTCTTTCGGCTGTTTGAAGAGGCATTTGATGGGTAATTTTTAGTCACTAAGTTCAGGGATATTGTTAAAAAGCTAATAAATACCTATTAATTGGGTTAAAAAACTGCTTTTAGATTGGGGATAGCTTGTGGATATATCTTCTTGATTCAAATACATCTGAAAAAATGCAAGATTAAGTAGCAGGGAACCTTATTCGGGAGAGTTTGTGAAGGAAAGCATATGGCTTATTAATCTTGCGCTATCTCCCTTCAGGCATGGAGATAGGTAGTAAAATATGGCCTTACTCTTCTGCTCAGTGCTGCTTCTGCTGCAACTCTGCTCAATTCTTGCTGTTTTTCTGTCCTGTGTGTACACATGAATGGGAAGGAAGGGGGCAGAACGGAGAGGGAATGAGGAGAGCTGAGGCTCATTCCCAGCTGTTCACAGCCAGAGAGGTTGTCTGGGTGCAGAGGACTGAAGTATTTTACTGTCAGAATGAGGAGGAAAAGTACCATGGTACTGCCAGCCTCTGACTTGAAAGGAGATTCAGCACACCCCAACAGTACCATCTCCATTTATCACTGCTGTGTCACACACAATTTCTGCCCATCTATTCACATGCTGCAATACAAAACTACCTCATAACACATAGCTGAAATGAACTGTCCCTTTTCAAATTCAGGAACACTCAGATCTCTCCTCCTGCCTTCAGACTTGCTTGGATATTAGTTTGATATGTTACATTACAGACCAGGTTGCATATTAACAGTCCTTAACCTCATAAACCCCATGTTTGACACCTTCTGCTTCATTTACATCTCATGTGCTGTGTGGTGGCTTGCTACAGAATTTATGGTGATGGAAGTTAGCCATGATGAAAAGTATTTGTATATCACTGTTGCATCACAGCTGGAGAGCTGTAAGCAACAGAGGTGAGAACACTACCCAAAATGAACTCGTGTTACTATAATTGCATACTGCTAATTAAGTAATCTAGCATTCCTCTCATATTTTATTTTGAAGGGTGAACCAGGTTTCATTGGTCCACAAGGAGAACCTGGGTTGCCAGGGCTTCCAGGAACAAAGGTAAGGGTAATGGGCCAATGCTCTGGTGTGAAGCCCCTCTAGCTGATGCCAAATTCAACCTCCTCAGCAAGTAGCAGAGACCGAGACTGCTATTGGAGAAAATGTGAAAAGTCACGGACCAGTGCTATGAGATAGATATATCGACATTCATATTGGTGCCCTCAAAAAATGTGAAGGCAGATGTCACATCATAACTTGAATTAATAAATGATCTTTTTTTCATGTTAGAATCCCCAAATTTAGCTGTTCAAGAGGTAAAATAGGCATGACTGAAGAAACTGTATTTTCATAAATGTGGGGGTTTTTAGGAAAATGGCTTGAAAGTGTGTTGAAAGTGTGTGCAACTTTGATACTACTCACCAGATTCTGAAAATACAGATAGACTAAACCTCTGTTTCTTCTCTTGGCTTGGTTTCTTTGATCCTGCTGAGTTGGTAGTGTGCTAAAGGCTGCCCAGCATTTTGTGATACATTTTGTGTGTCTCTTGCAATAGGGTGACAGAGGAGAGGCAGGCCCTGTTGGGAAGGGTGAGCGGGGTGAACCTGGAATCCCTGGACCAAAGGTCAGTCTGATTTTTACATTGGAAATGTTTTGTTAGTTTTACACCCATGAACACATCTTCACCTGCTGAAAAGTAGAACAAAACTTGGTGAGTGAGCTTTTAAATGGAAATGCTGTCAAATACTCTACCTCAGTCCAGAAGACAATAGCTGTTTTGTATTCACAGCTGTGGAGCACAGTCTGAATGGACTCTTATTTGGTCTACAAAGTAAAGACACTACCTACATACACTGTCATGGAATTGGCCTAATTGGTTTCAGCTGAAGTAGTGACCTCCAGGTCCCTGACTTTCAGCATGGAAGTTTGAACTCTTTGACCACTGTAGCTGTTGAATGCAGAGAAAATCCATTTTGCATGCTGTTTCCCAGCTCTCTAAGAAGGAGATCAGTCTAACTACATTTAGCGTTATTATTTCCCCTGGTGTTGATACTGTCAAGTTTTTCTTTCCTAATGCATTTTGAAAACAATATAAGGTTGGTTTTGTGCTCCTTGGCCACTTAGCTTGTATTCATGTGAACTGTTGGGAAAAGAAGTTGTGGTAACACTTTATTTTAATCTCTTTACGTTAGAATATTTAACTATTTTCTCTGTCTCTTGGCTATCATTTCCCAGGAGCAATGGAATGACATCATTCATTCCTGAAAACCGGTGACAATGATGCCTACTCTTTTCTAATGCCAATACTACTTTTCCTTTGGAAGGGTGGAATCTATGACCATTGCACTCTGGAGTTAAAGAATATATTAATCTGGGTGCTATTAAATTAATTGCCTTTAAAGATTTGTTATCTTGGTAATATCAAATATAGTATTTCTGCTGTTCCAAACTGTAGTTAGTCATTACTAATTTCTTTTTCTCTGCACTCCCATTTCTCTGCCATTTGTCTCCTATCTTGCTTCAAACAGGGGAAAACAGGTGAACCTGGATCTAGAGGCCCCAAAGGGTCAAAGGTTAGTAGTAAAGAAACTGTCTTTAGGGGACTAATTAACACCCTTTTTAGGATCAATTATTTGTAACATTTCACAGAAACTTCACTTACCCCTTTTAAAGAACCTGTAACAATCTGCAGTGTTCTTTATAAGTGAAACCTGCTGACCTTCAATTCTAGCTAAAATATTGAGTCAAATCATATGGGGTTTGAACACTGTGATTCTAATCCTTCTTCTGTTATAACATCCGTTCCACTCTGCTGTTGTTTTCCTCCTGCAACTTGGTTTCTCTCTGTGTAACTGGTGTGTGTTACTCCTCCCACATGCCAGCATTCCAGCACCTGACTGTGCTTTTGTTGGGTTTGCAATAATTTTGTTGATCCACACTTTGGTGAGCTAGAAATCCATGGTAATCCAAGTACTGCAGGCTGTCATTTGATGGCCAGAAGTCCTACAAAGGCAAGAGCTGTTGGTTGCATAACTGCTTTTAAAAGGCCACTTTGATTATATCTATCTACCCATCTGTCTGTCTGTAGATACAGTTGCTTCACACA
>VZTN01019127.1:478301-518251 GCA_013400515.1 Erpornis zantholeuca | reverse complement strand
AAAAAGAGTGAACGAGTGTTTGCATAAAAGCAAAGGACCAAGGTGACATATGTCATTGCAGTCAAGGTGATTTACATTGCAGCATACTCAGATGCAAATTCTGTGCAGTATAACTCCCCCAAAGTGAATGGCTTGCTTATGTGAAACTGAAGGCTGGATTTGGCTCATTGTGCCTCTGATCACTTTCTCACTGCAGCCGGTGAACTTTTTTCCTACATTTACTCAATAGGAGTGGGTAAATGTCTGACCAGTTCTTTGGTTTTCAAGACTTTCAAAAAATAAAAAAATCTCACTGCCTTTACTAAAATCTAAAAGCTGTGTTTGTAGCTGAGTCCACATTTTGATTGTGTCTGTGGGGAAGTCTGCATAAGCATGTTGTGAGGCTCTGCATTATGTTTGCCTCATTTGGTTTGCTTGTAAGGGAATTCAGACACACAGCTTTCAGTCATCTAAATCCCTTTCCAGGTTCCATGCCTAAAGCAGCCTGAAATTAATGTTGGGTATTAACAGACAGAGATTTACCAGGGGTTTCAGCCCCTCTATCTCCTGTATTCTGTCTTTGTATCATAACTCTGGCATCAGTCTTACTTTCAAGCTTCCTCAGAAAAGCTGCATCACATAAAGAAGCCTTAAAAGTGGACTCTAAAGCCTTTTGCAGTGGTTGAAACATATTAGGAAGCCTTTATCCCATTGCAAATCATTCCAAATGTTATCACCTTCTGATCCAGGGCAACAAATAATTGATATTAACGGGAATGGCTGTGGAAGGAGGGTGTAAGTAAGATTATATAGGATCAGTCGAAAATATCCTTGCCAAATCCAGCTCAGTCTTTTTCAGATGGCGAACACCCATTCCTGAGCCTCCTGGTGCCAAATTCTTAGGGGCTCTGAGATTTGCAGTTCTCTCACAGAAGTACATGAGAACTTCCACTGCTCAGCACCGAGCTGTGAACTTCCACAGAATTTGGCCTGTGGATTTAAGAAGTTGACAAGAGTTTGCAAGATCTGGGCTGCTTGTCTTGTGATAGAATTTAATCATAAATCATGAAGCAGTCTAGCAATTTACTTACTTTGCCTTGTGCCTCCTCTTCAGTCTTAAGTGCAATCTTGAAATTGTCATCGTGATTTGAGCAAGACCCCTGCTGAGAGTATGTGGCTTTCACTTGGAGGACCAAATACAAAATTCATCTCTCTGTCAAAATTGCTCTTCACACTTTTCCTGCAGAATTTCACAGGGCAAAAAGTAGTAGTTTCAAAACTCTAAGCTTTGTAGGAACTACAGCATTAAATATTAAATAATCTGCAACTGTAAAGGGATTCATTACTGTGAACATGTAAACAGTACTTTACAATAGTTATTTTAGGTTTTCTTACCTAGATATGTTCATACCTGAACTTTTCAGTATTTTTAAAGTTCTTGATATATTTCTATCAATATGTTGAAATACAAAGGATATGAGTGTATTAAAGCCGTGTTAGAGAGCAGTTTTTTTCAAGTATTTTGTATAGTGTAGGTTCCAGATCTTTGCCAACAGTATGTATTGTTGCACTGACATATGGAGATTCTTTTAAAGCTGCAAATAGAAGATCTGCAAACCTTTATTTGCACACTGGATAACAATTAGAAAAGCAAAATATTTCTTGTTCCATGTAAGCTGGGAAGTTCTTCACAGGCAAAAGGAAAGGATGTTCAAGCTGCAATATTTGGGGGTTTTACTCTGTTCTAAAGCATAGACAAGCATTTAAATTACATTTAAATACTTTTCCACTTGCTTTTACATTCTTTGGCAAAAAAAATAGTAACAGGTCAAGATATTTTGCCTCCTTCCATGATGAAAATATTCTTTGTCTTTCCATGCATTCAAAGCAGAATTNGGGGATTATAACTGTAGCAAACAGAATTATTTATATCGTTGTTTAATTCTGCTACTGACAACTCCTGTTAATACGGTTTGCCAACAGAGGATTGCCACCCTGACTGTCACGGTAATTCCTATTGCATGCCTTACTGTGCGTTGGAAAACTTCTCCTTTGTGCTACAGCATGTTCATAATTCTGCTAGCTCAGGACATGCCCTCATTGGATATCAACCTGGTTCATCATAACATGTATTGATTCCTTTGCTTAGTGTTCCCATAGCAGAGAGCCCATTGTTGAAAGCCATCCAACAATGGGACCAATTCTGCTCCTTCTGAATTAATGGCAAAACTTCGTTTAAGTACGAGACTGGTAAAACACATTCTTCTTTTTTGTTTCAAAATCTTTCTCTGCAGGTTTGCTGCTAGTCATATTTTCCCTTCTGCACATACCCTTTCTTTATATTAATGCAGGCAATTTTTAAATGATGTTGTGGGGGTTTTTTTTAAGCATCCCCACTGTGCACCATCCAGACAAGTATTTGGTACATGACACTATGTCCACAGCCTGAGGTAGAAATGAAAGAAATGGTTGCAGCTTAATCCATGGCAATTTCACAAAGCACCAAGTATCCCCAGATGCACTTAGCATCTTTTAGCAGAATCCTCTCTTCAACTGGTTGGAGATTTCTCCTGGTCTCAGATTGTTTTTGATCAGGCAGTGAGAGCTGGCAAATACAACTGGGTTTTAGTCTCCCTTCCATTAAGGGAAGCAGTGCCATTTCATCAGTAGGAGCAGAGGACTTTATTATAAAATATGAGCTGTACTGTTATTTTAATGCTGTTTTTTGTCTTAGTGTTGTGGTTGTTGAGAGCTGTCATAGGTTAACAACTTGTCCATAACTGGTCTTGTTTTTCCTTGTGTTAAAAATCTAACCCATTTTGTTACAGTAGCTATATTAACGTTCACCCTGTGCTTACATGACAAGTTCTTCAGGAGTTTATTTAAAAGCTGAGGGGTTTGTATTTTCTGTTTAGGGACCACCAGGACCACCAGGACCCCAAGGGCTGCAAGGGTCAAAGGTGATCTTCCTTATTTTACTCATTGTATTTTAGGGGTGGAGTATTTTCTGTGGTTTTTTTTAAATGATGTATGCACACAGGTAAATTGAGCTTTCCAGCACAGTTGTTTAACTGTAAATTCATCAAATATGGCATGTTTCTAACTTTATACCCAGATTCTTGAAATGTAGCTTTCCAGAATAGGTGCTTTGTTTAGTTGCCACACACAGATGCTCAACTAAGGGCCAGCAAAATTAACAAGTACTAAAAGAGTGCAGAAGCACCTCACTCAGGGATCGGCACTAGCTCCCTAGGACTTTGCAAAGTATCCACTCAACCAGACAGTGGCTCCCATGCCTCACTTATTGGCTGAGTGGGAATGAGGTAGGCAAAACTGTGTGCTCAACCCCACCGGGCACTGTGTGAGTGCATGTGAGTGCAGCTTTTATATCACGAGGGTACCCACCCAGATAAGGACAGTATTGTCTAATGTCCATAGAAATTACAACATGCACGTGTGGGCAGGAGCCTGCCTGGAAACCCAAGCCTGCTAATAGCACCTGGCTGGTGCTTATACGTAGTACAGAAGGGTTAGAGAGCAGCCCACACAGAGACAATGAATACCATATGCTGCACTGTTCTATAAAATTTAAATAATATTTGCCTATACTTAAAAAGTGTTGAAGTTAGTGGAGTCTCCCTGAATGCTCTTAAGCTAGTTGAGATGTTTCTCCTATTTCTTAAAGACTGGATAAGACTGCATCTTCTCCCAGTGTCTCTACGCTCTTGCAGGAGCAAATAGGTGCATCTTCAATGACAGTACTAGACATTTCAGACTTCATCCAATATTTCATATGGAAATACATCACAATACACATGTGCATTGTTTTGAGAAATTGTGAGAAACAAGGCTCATTCTGTATGAAAATTGATAATAGAGTATACAGTTCAGTGTGCAGAAATTGGTTCTTGCATTATCATCTACCCAGCATTTCTGCAGCATGGAGTATGTTGTAAAACACAGAGAAGTTTGAATGTGGAAGAGGTTGTGTTCCTTCATATAGGTAAAGCAGAATTCACCATGACAGGAGTTGGTTTCTGACATCATGGAATCCACCCATCCAAGTAACTTGCTTCCTTAGAGAATGCTACCCAGGAACTGGTCATAAGACAATGTTGTGAATGTGAACTCCTTCACTGGGTGATTTTTAATAGTCAGGGTTAAAAAACATGAGGTCTCTCTCTACCTTACATAAATGGAGAGGCATGGTTCTGTATTTATTCTGGTAGCAGGCAAAGTTTCCATTGGATTAGAATCTTTTCACCCCTGGGATTTTGTCTTCTCTTTCCTATTTTTCAATGCACTTGTCTGGCCTTTATACAACCCAAAGTTTTTCAGTATAGGCATTATATATGTGCTGGACTTTTTGACAGAATATAATCTGGTTTTATTGTTGTTAATTATGGGAATTTCTCTGGCTTTATCCTCTAGTATCTGGGATGATCATGATCATCCAGTTCTGTCTTATCTCTTGCAGGGTGAACCAGGATCCCCAGGAACTCCAGGAGCTGATGGAGAGCAGGTACATTTTGTGTCAATCGTGTAACAATCATAGGTTGTTTCAAGAGATTATTTCCATGATCCCAAGTTTTAACTTAGATTTTATAATCTAAATAATGTGATGATAATAATTAATAAAGATCGTTAGAGTGTTGCTGCATAGTCTGTGATCTAATAATGTCTGCATTTTTGCATTTTAACAGCAAAGGTATGTGCATGCACATGACTTCTGCTTATTAGGATCAAAGCTAGAATTCTCTTGGAGTCTCTAGATTTTACATGACTTACTGAATAAGCCAATATTTTAGGGTCCTAAGGGCTCAAAAGGAGACACAGGTGATCCTGGAATGCCTGGAGAAAAGGGAGGAATTGGACTGCCTGGCCTACCAGTGAGTATGAAAAATTAATTCATTAATTTTAACAAAAATACTTTTATTTTTCTTCTCTTCTATTATCAGGAGTTTCCAGCAGTGCTGATAAATTTCTAATAGGACAGATAGCACTGGGGAGAAAATTCTGAGATTGTTCTGCAGCTAATCTAGGAGGAGGTGTAAGATTGTCAGAACTTTTCATTCCACTTACAGTAAAAAAAAACCACTGTATAGGGAAGAAAGAGATTAGTTGGCAGGCTGACCAAAGTTGTACTTCATTTGTAATATATAGCACAACTTGGGCAAGGAGAAAGGAGCTATGTTTTGAATGGAAATTTCAGGTGACTTAGATTGAGGAGGAAGAGAAAATTCATGAATATTTGTGGGATGCATTCTTTCTATTTACGAATACGTGTGTGTGTGTGTGTATATATGTATATATATATACACACATACAAATGAAATTTCTCAGTAAAAATATAAACAATTTCAAAATTTTATCCATAGTACAATAGATCATTAATGGAGTGCCAGTTTAAGGAATCATCATAGATATCATGCCACAATTGATAGCTATCAGTATAAAAGCCTGCATTTGTATTTGTTAAAAATTATTTACAAAGTAGTGCCAGAATTTTTTGAAGGATTTTCTTTATATGTATGCCGTATTATGGTAATTATTTGCCAATAAATATTATAATTTCTAGATTGATTGCTAATAAGATTAAAGCTGTTTATAAATGCTGTTTTGTATGATTTTGTAGGGAGCTAATGGCATGAAAGGCGAAAAAGGAGACGTTGGTTTGCCTGGTGCCCAAGGTCCTTCAGTAAGTCTTAGTGTGGCATTGCAATGAACGCAGGAGTCCAGCAGTGCTTCTCCAGCTTCTGATTCTGGGCAATAGTTGATGTTCATGGCTGATCTTTCCTGAGAATGAACAGACTTCTGGTCATAGAGCTAAATACAGTTTAAGAAATTTTAAAGATATAATTCCTGTTCTGTTCTGTTGTATGACTATGAACAAGTCCTGCTCGCTTCAGTCAAACCCTTCTAGCTCTGTAGTGAATTAAATGGGAAAGAAAGAAAGAAAGAAAAAAGCCCAAACAAACCATAATCTCTCTCAACCTTATACTCTGGGAATCTCAGATAAACCAGTGAGAACCAGACTAGACTGACTTCTGATATGTGACCCAAGGTAGTGAGCTACTTCTGTGAGACCAGACATTCTCCTGATTGTTTTTTTCCCCAAAGCATTGTAAAGGCATTAAAAAATAAACAAATAAAACCAAAAACCAGACAAACACAGAAACCCCAAACAAACTTCTACAGAGTACCTTTATGGGTGTGGATGTCTATCAGAGCACAGTAAGATGGGAGACCTCAGAGCAGAGGTTGGTGACAGAAGCCATAGCTCTGAGGAGTCAGAGGCTGCCCTGTGCCATCGCAGGACACAAGAGGCACCCTGCATCTCCGAGTTTCTTTCTATGAAAAGAAGATTAGTTTGTTACAAATTAATTCACTAATTCATTCATCTGTTCTGCTTAGTTTCACTTGAAGCAAGACTTTAAATTTTCAGGAGGTTTCACAGATGGTGGAATATGTCTTAGGTTTCAAAGTGCATCTTGTTGCTGCTCTCGCCACCACCGACAGCTTCTGTAGCAGTGCATGGATCTGGAGACCTGATTTAGCATCCCTGCTGCCACCCTGCAGGTTAGGGTAGCAACCCATTGGGATTAAATGCAGGAATAGAGGTGATACTAAACTGGATATAATATCGTGAAATTCTTTCCATGGATTTGTTAGGAACGCGGAATACCACTGCAGAATATATGTGCACTAAATGCTGAGCAACCCGATTGCCTCTGTTAATGGCCTCAGAGAACTTCTGGTACAAGTGGGCTAAATGAAATAAAAGGAGAGACAAAGGGCAATTTTGAAAATATGCCAAAGCCTAGCTTGAATTTAGTATCTTTTCGATTTGTCAAGTGTTGAGGAGGAATAAAATAACACATCATCGTCTTCTGGCTCTGTAGATTAAGTAGTACAAGAGAGAACTAAAGAGCACATACCATAAAATATTAAAAGTTCAAGCATCCCTGCTCAGTACTGTTTGTTTTGCAGAGATTTATGTTTTTTCCCCCATAGTGTCTTAAAGTGTATCATAGACCCTAGTAATGAGAATCTGGAGACAGGCACCCTGCCATATGGCACAGGCAGATCTGCACTTTGGGTACCCTGTCTTTCAAATCAAAATAATTCCCATTCCTAAAGCCCTGTCTAGATGCACTGTCAATGTTCACTGTTGCATTGCTATTTTTGTAAGTGCTTGCCAACAAGGGGTCAGCCTGACTTCTGGTATTTTTGTGGGAGTTCTTTACTCTGCATGATTTAATGCCATTGTTTTTTATCTGTAGATGATAGGACCACCTGGACCACCAGGGCCACATGGTCCTCCAGGCCCTATGGTAAGCTTGGGAGGAACAGTGGGGCTAGAAATGGTCTAAGCCTTCTTGCCACTTTATTGCCTGCTTACTAAAAGTCTTATCAGAATATGTGGCCATTAAAGAGGGGACCTAACTGGGAAAAGTTTTTGCATGTCTTAAAATTCTTAGGAAGTGGAGAAACAAATTGCACAATCCAGTGTTAGTGTTAACATGCTTGTGGTCTGGTTCCTCCTCAGAATCAGGTGTTTGCAGTTGCTTTATTGACAGCTGCATGTCTTTTGAGAGTGCAGAAATACACTCTCAGGGGTAATTTGTATCCCTGTAAAGCAAAAACACTCTCCAAAAATTGTGGTGTATTTTCATAATGAAAAATGTTATTTTTATCTTCAGGGACCTCATGGACTGCCTGGCCCAAAGGTAAATTAATACCTGTCTTGAATAGACGTGCTCTTTATGTTTGCAAAGTGTCATGCCTTGCTCTTGAATGCATGCAGCTATGTTTTGTCATTCCTCATTTAATGAAAGTTTCTGATATTCTTAAACCTTAAAGCAGATTTTCATATTAGCAGCTTAAAAGCTTTTTAAGTTTTCTGTGATTGTTTCTGGGTAATATTTCTCTTCAGCATTGGCTGAGTCCATTTTTTGTAAGAATATTCAGGATGTGGCACTAAATTATTTAGCTTCCTGTTTATGGGCAAGCTACTGTTGCACTTCGAATTACTTTGGAATACAAAAGCATGTTATGAGCTCAGGAAATGAAGTCAGATAAATTCTTCTTCATTTATGCTCCCTTGTATCTCCTGCTTCTTCCAGTGCTCATGGCCTTTGCTAGGTGCCAGGTATTTTACTGACCAGTTCCTTCACATGTTGTGCTGGTTCACCATCACAAACTCATGTGTGCATTTTCCTGTTTTCCAAACTGGAATTCAGGATCAGACAGGTCTGCAATACAATTTGAACATTTTCTGTAGCATAATACACAAAGATATGCTTTAGGGACTCTCTTAGCCCATGAGAACAGCTCAGGAGAGTGGAAGTGAATTTTGGCAAAGGTGGAATATTTTAATTTGTCCTTTAATTCAGTAGTCACTCACTGGTAACCTAAAATTCAGAATGACACTGTATTCATTAAGGCCAGTGGTCTTGTCAGGCATGATCATTTAAATTACTATGGCTCCCTAATCACACCTTTCTCATAAAGTAAGGAAGAGGAGGAGAGGGTGTTTTTGTTTAGTTTTGGGGGTTTATTTTGGTTTTATAAAGGCACGAGCCAGAAAATCACAGGTTTGACCCCTTATGAGACTGTTACCTTGGCTCAAGAAACCTAAGTCATAAATCATTTTTTGAAATCAAGTATGTTCCATTTTAGCACCACCCCTGCTTTACCTCAGGCTTTTGGCCTGAGACTCAGGCTTTTATGGGATTTCTCAGGTCTGTTTCCAAAACTTCAGTGTTTCCAGTGCTACTGCTCTAAAAGTCACATCGAGTCAAATAGAAGAATGAAGAAATGGCTGCTTAGGGTGCAAAGCAGGCAGATGGTGTCTGGAGTTACTTAAAGGAGCAGACTAGGTTCTTCTGAGATTTTTTTTTTTTAAATATATGAATATAATATAAGGTAACATAATACATCAAAGGGAAATCTAGCAATGAGGCCATGGGGAGCAGTCTGGATTAAAAATACCCACGTATTTCTGTTTCCCAAAAGAGGCAGGTGTGGTCAATACTCTCTTTGACTGAGCAGCCCTCAGGCTGATGCAGTTTTTCATTATGAGGGAATGATTTATTGGCAACTCTGAGCCCAGTATTATCATCTTAGTGATGTTTAATGTTATAGCCTAAGCACAGTTTAACAGTCACAACAAGTGCCATTTCTTGCATTGTTAAAATTTCTCTGTATGAACACAGAAACTGTGGACCTCCCAAATAACTTGGCATTGTGTAACCTATACTGTTTCTTTTAACTTGTTACTGTTTATTATGTATGCTTAAAGGTTTAAAATATCTTTATGTAAGATTTTGCTGCAAATTCCAGTTTGCTGTAAGGAAAAGTGTTGTTTCCTTACCAAATGTACTTTTCAGGACATCCCACTGTAGAAAGCTACAGTTTGGAGGCTTACTTTTATGAACATTTCCTTTCAGTTTGAATTATCTGCATGGGGTGGTTTATGGGATTTGAAGAATTTCCAAAACCTCCTGAAACTCATGCTTAATTCAAACCATCTAACTGTGGTGATAATTATTAGGAAAAGATTAAAAAAATCTGTTACCCATAAGTTTCCTGTAGTTTTTTATTCACACGGATTGTAAATCTCCAGCAGACACCTCCCAAGTACTTTTGCCCACTATTAAATCAGTATGTAAATTGCCAGTAAGCTGAGAAGGTTGACTTTGTTTCAAACTGGAATTTGCAGCTATTTCTGAGACTGGCTTCTTCTATCCCAGCTTAAACACCCATTATAGCACCACAAATTTGGCATTTATACTTTTACGTTTAGGGTGAACCAGGGTTAAATGGTCTTAAAGGATTGAAGGGTGAACCAGGTCAAAAGGGTGACAGAGGGCCCCTTGGTCTTCCAGTAAGTAAAAAACCCCAACTATTCAATTTCAGTGCAAATCACAAACCTCTCTTTCTACTCCTGATGAACAACTCTGATTTACTCGATAGCGTACACAGAATATACCATGTTGGAGCAGAGCATGAGTCTTGTTTTGTTTTGTCCCAAATCTGTGCTATCCTCCCAAGTAATGTCCTGTAACATCCAGTGCTGTCAGGGTTTTGGGTTTTTTTTTTCTGTTCTGTGTCAGTTGAGAGTGTTCAGTGTCATAAGGATGTCATCACCCCCATTACATTAGTCATGCTGTTATTTAAGTGTTGTATGGTGTTTCCATTGAAAACGGGCTCTTCCCTTTCCCCCATCTCCTCAGTTGTTCTTCCTCTGATTGCACTTCTGCAGTTCAAATGGAGAGGTCTAATTGAGGAAAACTAAAAATTGGGTCAGGGAATTTAGCTGGGTTTTTTCCCCCTGGATTCTTATTTTTGCCTTGTTCTTCAGAAAATTTCCTTTCTGAGTGTTTGTTATAAATTTTGTCTTAGAAGTGAAGAACCTTAAAAATATGGAAACATCACAGTTCTTAAAATATCGGTTGATAAAATACAAAATACTTTATGTGTTTGAAACCATGTTGAAAAGGCAGCGTAATTTTTTTCTCAGAAAAATAGTTCATTTTTCCTTTTTGCTGCTGTTGTTATTGTATGAGGATTGCTCCCAGTGATTACATTGTTAACAGTAAAATGGAGAAAAAAGAGTTAGTTGACCCGAAGGAACACAAACCTCTCTGAATAATATTTTCAAGAATTATGTGCAGAAGCTATTCTCAGCTTCACTGAGAATTTTAATTTATTTTGAGAAAAAAAAAAAAGCTCATTTTCACATTTTCTACATCTCTGTAGAGAGTGAGCTTTGGAGGCCTGAGCAGATGCCCTGGAAATGGCTACAAGGTAGAAGAGACTCCAGAACAAAATATTCTGCTAGGTTTTCCAAATTTAGAGAGATCTTTTCTTGCTCCTGCTTACTAAATATCATATTCAGGGGCAAAGTCCAAGTCTTTGACGTTCCGAAAAATGTCTCACTTTATTGAGTTGTTTGGAGATTTTAGTTGTGTTTGTTTGGGGTTTGTTTTAGTTTGTTTTTTTTCAGTAGGGGGCTGTTCCCCAGGTTATTCCCTGTGTCCTGACAAGTGTCCCCTCTGTCCCCACGTCCCCGCCGGCGCTGTCGCGCTCGGGCTGCTGCCCTGCTATTCCCACGGAATCCACGAGGGGTCCCCCCGTCCCCAAGGATGCTGAGGCTGATCGCCCGGCCTGCCTGGGGCTGCCCGGTGCAGCCTTTGACTGTGCTCTGAACTGGGAGTATATCGGGAAAACAGGAAATGTGATTGTCTCCCGGGCTCTTGGAAATGAATGAGGCCATTGTGGTCAGCATCCAGATTTTGTTGGCTGCATAATGCAGTATTCTTGCACTTAAATATTTCCTATCGCAGTTAACACACAATTTTTTTCCTTTGTGTATAGTATTCAGTATTGTTGCTATTTACAAATTAGAAAGCGTGTGAGTAAATGACAAAGTAAATATTTGTGTGTTAAGGCTCAAAAGCACCCTGACATCTGGTGTTTGTAGCGCTCCTAGAGCCCGACAATATTCTGCTCTAGTACACTGTGATGTGAGGGCAGGGGTGGGTCAGTGATGTTCCTCTGAAGTGAGAACAGAATCAGGCTCGTGGTGTTGTATGTGGATTTTTCACTAACATGCTGTAGCCATGTGGTACCCACTCCAGAACCTGTCGCAGCGTGTACTGTACGTTTGAATTGTGTTTATTCATCAGCACCACTTACTAATCTCACGTTCTTGTCATTCGTGTCGTGCCCATCATCCTTGCTTCCACCTAACCACACAGGGAGCATCTGGCTTAGACGGAAAGCCAGGAGCCCGGGTGAGTCCCTTGTCTTTCTGTGTCCCCCTTTGTCACTGAGTCCATGTGCTTCCCAGGGGCTCTGCCAGCCAAGCTCGCTCCCTGCACAGAGGAAGGAAGGCCAAATGCTGCAGGCACTTTCCATGCTGCATAAGAGGGGGCTTCCAGCAGACTCTTAGGGCAGTATGAGTGGGAAAGAGGATGTAATTCTCTGTAGAAGGTGCTCTGAACCTTAAAAAGGCAGCTTAGTTTTGATTTTTGGTTGGGATGCTAATTTTCCTGAGTAAGGTTAGGGATTCAGATTACAGGAGAACATAGCTGTTCAATGCTAAGATGGAATCAGTGAAGGAGATGCAGTTGTGCTGGAGTTCATTTACAGGCATTGTTATATTACACATCATAAATGTTAAATCTGCTTGCTTTAATGATAAAGAAATCTGTACAGTGAAAGAATTATATCTTGGAAGTAAGATTCTCATTGATCCCTGCAATTGGTACGTCCATCTTACAGGTGGACATTTCAATTTAAAGAATTATCAATTTAAAATATAAAACAATAATTTTAAAAAATCTTTTTTTGACTCTTCCATCTTCTTCCTATCAGTTTAAGATCTCTGTGAATCTAATTGCTTCCATGAATGTAGTGAACTCCAAATATAAGAAAGACAGTCTGCCTTGTAACAGGAGAGGTTATAGGTGGAGTTTTGAAAGCCAAATAGGTTGCATCACAATTAAACCCAAATTTTCAACCAGTGAAGACTGATTCCATGTTAGTTCTTGTCTACAAGAAAGCTTTTAAAACTGAAGAGTTGTAAGAACAAGCCCTCTCTCTTACAATCCTTGTTCCTTTTTTAGGGTATAGATGGCCCAGTTGGTCCCCATGGCCCTGCAGGTCCCAAAGGAGAGAGAGTAAGTATATGTTCCGTGTGCTTCTCTCTACAGAGTGACTGCCACAATGGAAAAATGTCATCTGGGGTCTCACACTGTGCCCAGATGTTACCAAACAGAACAGTATCTCACCTGTAGAGGAGCAGCCCACGACTGTATATGCGTTCTAGTTACACACACATTTATCTGTTTAAGGTTGACATTGTAACTCATTAACTTCAGGGGAGCTGGTATGTTGAAATGACTAATCACTAAGAAATTGTGATTTCTTAGGACTTTCTAGTTTACAGTATCACACAGAACATGATTTTCATTATTTTGTGTAAATTGAGAGAACAAACTGGTACAAAAGAAGATTGGGTGATCTGATCATATAAGAATGCAATGGCAAAAAAAGCAGAGTATTTCTCTCCTCTATGCACTTAAATGTTTTTATCCAGGAAAAATAACTCCAGCTGCTGTAAAATTAAAACTTTTCTTCCTTTTTTTTTAAGCTTAGAAGATAGGAATACTTTTATTCAATTTTAAATACTCACAGTAAATTTTCTCCAGTGGAAATAGAATAGGAATCTCTTACTTTTTAGTTATCTCTTACCCTTTAACTATGAGCCTGTCTCCTCTAATGATACAACCATCAACTTACACAAAAAACAGAAGACGATACCTTAGCCTAACTAAAACCTCCAAGGAGCTGCCAGTCCAGAATATTGTCTCTCTGACTTCCTCACTTGAACAAAACGACTGTGCTAAAACAACTTCAGACTAGCTGTACTAAGGACACAGCCACATGGCAGAGGTCTGGTTAGCTTCATCTGAGAAAGGTAAGATTCATTTTTACAGAGCTGTGTATTAAAGGAACAAATGCAAGACATGCAGCATAGTCTGAAATAGACTGTACAGTAAACTGCAGTTACCACTCAGGCTAATTAAGTGCCTGAAGGACTTGTGCATTTTTTCTGTTTTTCTAGGGGATTACAGATTCAGTTCTTTTTTTTCTTCTATTAGGACATAATATATCTTCTGTCAACTCTGTGAAAAGATAGCTGAACACCATCCTCTTACCTTAAGTAAATAATTCCAATGAGAGCTGGATGTATAAGTATTTAAAAATACCATACATTTTATTCTTGCCTTATGAGCTTTTACACTGAAGGATATGCGTATGTGCTACCAGCTGAAATGTCTGACAATGAAATATAATATAAGCTATTCTTCTGTCTGTTGAAGAGAACTACTAATATTTTTTTCTTGTGAGAGTATGCAATGCCATAAGAAGTCATAGAACTGGATCTGGAGTAAGCCCTGCTGTGGCTGTTGAAAAGCAGGAGCTACAAAGGGGATAGGAACTGCTGCAATGTAAACCAGTAATTGCATGGGCATAGAAGGAGAACTTCACAAAAATAGAGACCAAGGTGTGCAGAAAATTCCTACACACCCACCATTTTCTGTGGAGCTAAATGAATGGGAGGAAGTCAATGAGACAGATGGAAGGCTTTTTCCCAAGCAGGCAACTAGCAAGATTATTGCTGTAATTGTTCATTTAATTATTCAATACCGTGTGGGAGGAGTAGTTGTTTGTAGCATGGTTATATAGCAGGTGCCCAGTGTTGATATATGTCTCATTATTTAGATAACAAATCATGTCTTTTTAATGCAGTTTTACAACTTGCATTTGCAACTGTTGAACTTGTTTATGTGCAAGCAGGAGGGAAACATTTTTGTCTGCAGATTTCAGGCTTTAATTTTTAATTAAAAACAGTGCATAGTGCTCCCTGTCACTGCATAGGACCACATTTTGTCTGTATTGATTAGAAAAGCCCTGGGCCAGTATTAATCTAGAAGGGCATTAGGGCTATTTTACAGATTAATCATGGATTCATTGTTGCACAGACTGCTTTGAGGTGATGCTGAATTACTACTCTGGGGTAGAACAGGCTGGTGTGCAAATTAGGGTGGGTTGGTTGGTTTTCAATTTAACTATTTAATTAAAATAAAAAAATTTCAGAGCATCTTTATATGAAATCTATTTAGATGGTGACAAGGTAGACTAAGAAAATCATGCATGATGCTATAATACGCACGCTTTACTAGAAACTGAAATGGTAATTAATAATTTGAGTTAATATAATTTATTAGGCTGGTGTCTCATAGTCCTTACTAAGTTCTTCAGCTGTTGGAATACCATCTTGCCAGGTGCTTAGAGAGATTTTACTGAAACCATCTTTACTAAATGAAGAAGTAGATCATAATAGGCCTCTGAATCTGACTTTGTACCTATTAATCTCACTTACATACTGTCTTGAGAGAAAGTAGAGAACACTGGAAAACACATAGACGTCTTCAGCTACTTCTGGTGAAAGTGGACATGAAAGCCTGAAGGGTGATGACAGGCATAGTGTGTATCCAAGTTCTTGATCAGCTAAAGGAATCTGAGAGCTGGAAATACACATTTAGCTTTTTTAATTTTTTTGTTGATGTCAAGGACCTGGTTTTGAGCTTGATTTTGGTTTTCAGATGTGTAGCCTGTGCAACAGTGTCATCACTACACACATTTAGTACAAGTAGGGAAAGTTAATTTTCTTTAATTTGGGTAAAATGTTTCTCGCCATGACAGTGTTACACAATCTCCCTGTCTGTCCTAATGGAGAGAACAATTATTCAGCTTTACCCATGCAAATGGTAACTCATATTCGTCCGTGAGTCAGGGGACTGAAGTGAAATAGGAGGCGAAAACTTAGGTAATGGTTTCTATTCTTTGGACACTGATGGATTATCTCACCAAAAAATATTTAAAACCTTCTTGAAATTTGCCAATATGTGCTACCCTGAAGAAAATTGTGATGGTTGAGGGCAGTATGTTCATGACAGTCCATCAATCTTATATAGTCCATGAACATTCAGGACCTCATCTGATATTCCAAACATGTTTCAGCATGTGCTTTGTATTGGAAGCAAAAAAATCTGAGATACAGTTCTCCAAATATATTCTTACATAACAGATGAGATTATTTCCTAGACTGATACACTCAGTATCTTTATGTCTACCATATGTTTAGCAATGTTATAAGCCTATCTCGAGAGGACTTTGTACAGTCATCTTGCTGTTGAAGATTAAAAAAAAAAGATGCATAATTAGTCTTGACATATTTCAAGTATTGATCTAAGAGTTCTGTAGCTCTTACCTACATAGGGTCAGCACATTATTTTCTTAGCAGAAAGCTTTAAAGCTGCAAGGGATTTATTATTTTGAAAATCAGCTGTTACTTCCCAATACCTCCTATTGTCCTGCCAGGGCATCCAGCCCAAATGCTGCTCAGAAATTAGCAGGGGAGTAGCAGAATCTAGAGAGACCTGACTTTGCACATCTCATTACCACTAGACTAAAGCAAGTGTCCACCTTCATAAAAATACGAAGCATTTAAAACAGATCAAATATCAGTTACTCTGACAAACTCCTTGTTGCTGGGGTTATTCAGCCATGGGTTAAAGTTCAGTTTGTTCTGGTACCTGCCTTTTTGTATAATTCAGTCAATGAAATTCAGACTCAGCAGCCCATTTTCAGAGCTGTGCCAAGTACTTGGCTATGCCGGTGATCACCACTATTAATTAGCTACACATCTGCATCTCTGTCTTGTGCCTTTAATTGTAGAGTCATTAGTGAATTAATAATAAGTAGTAAATAACCCCGAGGATGTTGTACAGGGAATTAAGAATGTAAGTGCAGCAAATGCTAGGATGAAACACAGCACTCCTGCACACCAGGAGCCTTGCACGAAGCCTCGCGTTTGGGTGTGTTCAGGAAAAGGGGTCCAAGAAGGGTTCCAAGTCACTCTGCTCAACAAATCCAGAGTAGGAGTTTTGAAAACTAGAGGTGGTCAGGTTTTTTTTCTTTTATTTCATCAACACTTGGAGCTGTTTAGTTCTCTCCAGAGAGAATGGATGGCTTTTTGGATGGATTTAATTCAGAAGAAAGAACACCACACTCTGAAACACGACAGCATTCCACACCTTCTTCCCAGCCCTGACTCCCTGCCGAGCTCACAGGGACCTGTGCTTGCAGTTACCTGGGCTAGTCCTGGCTGGCTTGGGAGGCTTAACCTCGTATCAATCTTGATAAAGAACAGTTAGAGACCACAGGTGATTACTGCTGTTTGTCACTGAAATTTGTCACTGTGAAATTCCATTCCATTTGGAAAAGTTTTATCTTATATTAAGCTTGCAAAGTGATTTTGGCAGCACCCCTCTGGAAACTTGTAATTTTTCCATGGATTTTAGTGCAGAATGAGATCTCTGTACTTGGAGTACTCTGTACTGGAGTAATCTCTGTACTTGTTTGTCTTGCATACTATTACAGTTGTTTTGATTTTAATAAACCAGGGTATTTACATCACTTACTTAGAATCCAGTAGAGGATTTAGCAACACAGCACAGTGCATAGGATTATCTTCACAATGTCACTGTTAATAGCATTGCTTACTTAAATACAAGCTTTGACTGACACATTATTTTTGCCTGTCACTATGTTGCATCTCAGCTGCTGTGTATACAGCAGCTTTATGTATATCCTCAGTTTTCATTACAACATTGGATTTTTACTGAGAGCAGCATTAAGCTGCTAAAAGCTTAAACTTGACCCTGCTGCAAGTTCAGCTGAAAAATATTTTCAGTTACTAATGCATTTAAAAATGATATCATATGCCTAAAAAGTCATTTTGCCTAGAAAGTAATACACACCTTCTCTTTACCCCTTAAGCATTTAGTAAAAATAAATGAGCTTGGATATTTTTCACTCAAAATACTTAAGAATGCATAAACTTTTACCTAAAGCACTTGGTAGAGATCATTTCTAAGATAGCCAATGTTTTTGTTTGCTTGTTCTGTAATCTTTTCTTAGGGTGAGAAGGGAACTGTAGGTGACCCTGGACCCAGAGGACCATACGGCTTGCCTGTAAGTTCCACAGAGTTTGTCCACACTGCACTTTTCATCCCTCCCTGATTAAACCTTGTGTGCTTTATGGCTGGTTTTCACCTGGCAATAGAATAAGTTGGAAAAGGCAAAGATTGGTAATAAACCCTGACAGTGCAAGGTCAATGGTCTGTATCACACTCTTAGGTTCCTACCTGTGCACATAACAAAACAGACATGACACGAACCAGCAAGAGAGAGGAAATGCAGAATGCAGGTGCTCCTGGTTCTTGTAGCCTTTGGCCATCAGCTTCCTGGGGACCATGTGAGAGTGCCAGGAGTTCAGGATGAACTGAAAAGCTGTGAATTTCATAATGTCAATAAGGGGCTTGGATTTCCATCCTACAAGGTTTCTTTACTGTTATGTTTTTGCTTTGTTTGTCACTTCAGAGACCTGTTTTGTTGTCCTTTCTGTGCCATCTATTCAGAAGCAGTGCGAGAATTTCATTGTTGCTCATTCACAGGTGGAAATCACATCCTTTAAATCAATAATTTTAATTATGTGATCCATTCCTAAAATATGAGGGAGAACTTCCTTTGGCCTGACAAAGATATCCCCAATAAAATCAGTTGACTTTCCATGTTTACACTGCTAATGACTGGGTCAGGTGTGTACATATACACACGTCTGCCCTGTCCTTTGACGCAAGGAAAGCCATGTAAATGTGCTTGGCCAGGCACAACCAGCCTTTCCAGGAGACTTTCAGTGTTTCCATACCCTCTCCACTCTTACCTGTTTGATCAATTGATTTAAGCTGGAATACAGACCTGTGGTTTAATTGGATCCATTTAATTGGATCAGGAGTCAGTGGCTGGAGACAGTTTTTCAGGCTCCATGGAGTGTTAAATTAGCTTGCTACGCATTTTTATCTGAGCTTCACTTTTGTGCGTTAAATTCAAAACAAAACAAAAGAAGCCAGTATCTCTTTTCCATTCCTGTGAACTAAAAATAAAATTTTATAGGTTTTTCTGTGTTTTTATCTTGCTCCTGGGATCTGCCTGCAAACAAAACAGTCAAGCAGAATTTTGAACCCAGGTTATCAGTTCCTGGAAATGCTAAACACAGGCAGCAGTGTCCTGGTCTGAGGGATGCTAATGCAGTTCCTGTGGTTCTTTGGCAGGGCAAAGACGGCGAGCCTGGCCTTGATGTAAGTAATGTGTGTGACCAGGGCACTCTCGGGGGTCGGTAAGCATCTGCAAGAAATCCCTTATGGAGCACAGCGTGTTGCTGCCCTTTGGTGTGCGTGCAGTACCTGCAGAGACTGTGCTGAATGCGGCATTTGCTCTTCCTCTGTGGTAAAGAGGACAAAGATTATTCAGTGTACAGCCCTTATCGACAGACACCACCAGATAGTACTGCTTAGCAATACAAGTACTTAGTCCTTTGGATGTCAGTAGGCTGAAAAAATGCTTGCTAAGAAAATATTCAGATGACTCGTTTGTAGAAGAACAAGGAGTCACTTAACACTTAGTTAACTAAATTTATTCTGATTAAAGAGAATTATTTCATAGCCTGTAAGGGATATGTTTCAAAACAAAGGCTCTTTCCTTTGCATGCTAAAAAGACTTACTGAAAGTCTTTTTCTGTAGTCCTACACTGAAATCCCTAACTTGGAGGAGTCTTTTTCTGAATGCACATATGCTAAGTAGCGTGGATGATTGCCAATTTGAGTGGTATGATTTCTTTCTGTAGCTGCCAAAATGTCTCTACCAAACTCTGTGACTTACTCGTCTCACATGCTCTTGTGTCTGTTCATGTGTGCACACATAACATGCGTATATGTACAGAGCATGAAGTGAAATCCTCTTTTTAGGTTTTCCAAGAGAATTCGAAAACTTAACCTGCATGTTAATAAAAGTCAACCTATCTTTGTCCGTTTTTTTTTTTTTTTATAGGGTTTTCCTGGTCCTCGAGGAGAAAAGGGTGATATAGGAGAAAAGGGAGAAAAGGTGACCACAGTGCTATTAACTCTTGCTTGATTCCTCAGCTAATCAGTTCTGCTGTCTTTATGCTATAAATTATCCCATTAAAACTTACCTTTGTTTTACTGTGTGCCAGAAGTCAAGTCACAAACTGGAGCAAAATCATGAAAAACCACAAAAACGTATGTACAGAACTAGCGATATCAACATGTCCCAAAGCACAGCCCCTTTTTTAGGTTCTTTTTCTCCAGTCCATCCTGCACTTGTTGAAAATCCTGAAATATTTAATGCAGACATTAGTCATTGTGGTGGTAATTTTATGCTGAAGGGCAGTGTAATGGTTGATCCTGGTGTACCATGCCCGTACATGCTACCTGTCCCACACCAAGTGGGTAAGACAGGAACTGTTTGAATTTTTATCTTTGGCAATGGGGTTTTTTTGCAATTAAGTACTTTGTGGTACTTGAGGATTGAAATTGAATCACGTGCCCTGCCATTTCTGGTAAACCAACTAGACAGTGAAGTTAGCAGAAACAGCCTGACTTCATTTTCAGTGTCCAGACGCAGGGACTTGGGAATCTGTTTAGAAAAAAGCAGTGCAGGACCTAATGTGTGTAGAGAAACTTCCTGAGCAAATCTCTTCCATTTCTATCCAACACAAAGCCCAGTTGCTAAAATCGCTGAATTAGAGCTCACACCAAGCCACATAATGTAAAAGTCCACGCATGCAGCTGATGATTTTTCTAGGTCAGACAAATGTTTTTGCCAAGCTGACATATGCCAGGTTAGGCTAAGTTAATTTCTCATTATGGTATCCTAAACAAGAAGCAAGGCTAAAAAGTCATGGGCGTTAGAGTTCATCTCCATTTCTAAATACAGTTAGGCAAAACTCTTCCCAAGAGTGCACTGAAAAGGGTGTTATGAAATATGTCCTTCCCTTTTGTCCCTTTCTGTGCTGCTCTTTTTTTGAGCTCAGAGATCACTGGTAAGATACTGATTTTGCAAAACAACTGTTGTTTAAGCAGATGCTCCATGAATATTGTAAAGGCAGTGTTTGACCTGGCAGAGTAATCGCAATGAATGGTGAGCTCTTGCTTGCTGTTAGAGTACAGGTCTGTCTGCCACAAGTGAACAGCTTTTCTCCTTGGCACCAGCTATCAGTCAAAAGGTGTAACTGATAACTGCCAGCTCAGAGAGGTGATGGGCAAAATGCTCTTCGTGCTGAGTGGGAGTTACAGCAAGTGCCACATCGAGTGAGTTTAACAGTGTGCTCTCATCCTGCGATACATTCGATGAGTTGTGGCCAGAAGATAAAAATAAGTTATTATACCTCTCTAATCAATTCCAGTGAGGTTGCTTGGCTACTGCAGATGGCGTTTTGAGCGTCACAGTTCAAGAAAAACTGGAGAAATTGGAAAGTAAGAAGGTTACCAAGCTGGCAGGGATCTGGGACAAACACAGCTGATAGAAGAGGTTGGAGGAGGTAGACTGGCTTAGTCTGACAGTGAGGAGGCCAAACTACTTGAAAAGGAGATAGAAAACTCTTCTGGCTAATGGAAAATGGGGAAATGCAGGACCACCAGGTGCCCCTGAGAGGTTCAGAGCAATTGTTGTCACAAGGAGGACACACAGCACTGGGACAGTGCACGCAGAGAGGGGCCTGAACCTTTGCCCAGGGAGCCCTGCAGAACCTGGTCTGGTCTGACCTGCCCTAGGGTCAGGAATCATCCTGCTCACAATGGGAATCTTAGGCAACCTCCAGAACTCCCTTGCAGCCAGACTTTCTGAGTCTGTGTTTCCATGTACAGCTGGAGATAGGCAAATTTCAGCCACCAGAGCTCCAGAAGATTTGTGGAAGAAAAGATTGAAAACTAGTAAGAAGTTCAGTTATACAAATATAACGTGAAAATGAAAGAGATGAAATCCAGCACTCAGGATGTAAAAAATGTTTTAATGTTCCAGAGTCCAGTGGATATTCCAGCCTTTGGATATTAGTCTGTTATTCCCAGGGACTGACTAGATAGGTTGAACATGAGACTTCCAGCTGCAAGGGAGCAAGGGAATTGTATGTGAGACTTGCGTGTGGCATGGCTGGGCCCTTTTCAGAGTTCAGTTGTGATTTAGGCTGCCTGTGGAGACTCATTCTCTTGGGCTGCAGGACACACCTCCTAGGAATTCTGGTCCTCCATCCCCCTAAAAATTCATGAAAAGGCAAACCCTGTTTCCTGAGGAGAACACATGGGACAAAGTAGTTAGCAAGTCTGATACATGTTTCAAAAAACACATTATTTTGTGGACTTTCAGAAAGAACATTGGCAGGAAGTCTGTATGGCAGAAAGTGCCATTGAATACCTGCCTTAAAAATTCCCAGAGTACTGAAGGCAAACTAGGACACAGAGGAAGGTCTTGCCCAGTGAAAAGTCAGGGAAGATACAGCTGAGACCTCTGTGGAAGAGACTTCCATTGCACAGTTTGAACACATTTTTCCCATAAATTTGGGAATATTTCTATCATGCAAGCAAACTTATTTCACCAAAATTACTTAAGTTGCATCAGTAGTTCCTTTTCCAAATAGAAAACTGACTCTCAGAAGCCACAAAATAATGCAATTAATCCAAATTCTCATTATAATAAGTCTTCTGTGTTCTGGTGGCTTTTGTTATGTAAATTACTAATTATCTATGACCATGCTGGTGTAACAGCACCCATTTCAACAGATAAACCAGCTTGTAATAACAGATAAACAAGCTGACCATTTTGCTTATGATTTCTTGGTTTTTAAATATTTCTAGGGTATTGGCTGTTGGACTGACATCACACAAATTGAGATTAGTGAGTTTCTAGTTAAGAAACTTAAATTGCACTGCAAAAATATATATCATTACTAACATTCTAAAGAGAGCCAGTGACACCTTTTTTGTAGACATGCAGTCACTACATGACAGTAGTGTCTTTTACTACTAAAGACAGCAATCTTTACTTTCTAACTTTGGGATGAGGCCTAGACTACTGATCTGTATTTTAGCCCATTTGTAGTTCTGCTACAGTGAAAGCAGGTCAGTGTTTCCATTATAATGTCTTCTTGACTTGACTGTAAAAATATTTTTTTAAAGTGTTCTAGCTGCAATTACTCATATAAAACTATAGTCCAGGAGCACTCATCCCAAAAAAGATTTGTACAATTCATTTTACATTTTCAAGTTTTATGAATAGAAAGAAAAAAAAATCCTTTCTAAAAGGAATGAGCTTTAACAAAATTTATAGATTGTGTTGTGGGGAAAGGGAGGGAAGAGACCCCTGGTCCCAGATGCACAGTTGTGACTGTTGTCATAAATTTTGACAGAGGAATATGACGTCTCTGAACAGAGGATCAAAAAGGCATTATCCTTTTGCCTTACACTCTATATTGATGAAAATGTGTGCATGTGAGGACTATAGATTGTTCCAACCATAATAGTGTTGCAGAAGTGCCACAATTTTTTATTTCTCTAGGCACTGAGGAAGGACAGAAAGGAATTTTTTTTAATCTTCATCAGATGTAGAGGCTCTGTATCTCCTGTGGGTTTCTATAGTTCAGGATAAGGATAAAGTAAAGATAAAAGATTAAAAAGAACTCAGCCTGTGGAAAAAGTAGTGTAGTACCCAGGAAATTCAGACCATTTTCTACCCAGGTGACTGCTGCATTGGTTTGAGTAAGATCATATATCTGCCTGCAAAACTGGAAGCTGAAAGTAGTCTGCTGGCTTGTAACACAAGAAATTAAAGAAATACAACTCCTAAAGATTTAGAGGAGTCAGTATCCAAACTGCACTGTTCATTTTCAGAATCTTTTTTGGTGTATGTCTGTGCTTTGTGCTCTCATACACTCACTGCAAATATATTGGTGCTACATTGAGCACAAATAGGACGAGATTTGACCCTGAGCGGTTGGGGTTTTCTGCTACATTGTCATCTTTGTAGGTTTAAGATGAAAACATACCCAATTTATGGTTCTTGTCTTCTGAGGATTTTTTACATCACAGTTTTATCATTTGGTAAGGATGGATAATGTTTGGGTTGCTGTTTTTCCAGTTATTGCCCTGTGACCTTTTGGCACACAGAAAAGATAGACAAGGAGCTTTGCCTCTATCATGACATTAATTCAGTATGTTTTGTTCGTGGAACATTTTGTTTTATTTGACTGTGTCAAGTATGCTGTTATATTAAATGACTAATGTGCTTTCCTTCCTTTTAAAAATATTATTTATATAATTAATTTTTTTATGTGTAAATATGATTTTTCTCTTGTTAATGAATTAAGTCTTTCTGTACTGGCGTGGAACAAGTTAAATGTCTATTTAATATGCTTCACCAAAATCCATCTGTGTTTCCAAAGGGGCATTCCTTCCTTCTCCTTCAACCCTCATTCCTTACAATTCCTCTGTCTTTTTTACCCTTTTCCTCACAAATTAAATCCTCCCAACAGCCACAACCTCACTTGCTGGTTCTCCAATGTTATACTAATTTTCCTATGACTATTTTTCCCATTTCTTTGTGATATCCTGATTTACTCATTCTTCCTATCCCTTTTTTACAATCCTAGTCCAATTTGTTAATTTTTTCCAAGTGATCCCTTTTTGATTTTTGTGAAATTGAGAGCAACCTGAAACTCATTTACCATTGTGATCAACTGGTATGAAATCAATTATAAAATGAACTCTCTAAACCTCTTATACTGCTTGAAGGTGAGGTCATCTTAGCAAGTAGCTTTGTTGAGGGAATCAACTAATTTCTATGACAAATAAAGCATTGGAAGTTTTGTATTTAAAAAGAAAACTCAGTGTGAAATCTATGGACTGAATTTTGGTAAAACAAATCGATGAAACATTGCCTGCAGCAGAGAGAACATTTGAATGTTGAAATGCTTAAGTAAATAATCTAATTATCACTTCTGATTACTTTATGATACCAAGACAATATGAAATTATTGAAAGTGTCATAGCACCTCTCCGTCGAGCAGTTCGAGAGTTTTGATTCCTGTAACAGGGTTTGAAGTGATTGTGTTGTATTTGAAGTGGCAGCAGTGCACCCTCAGTGGTGTCAGTAGGTTTCTGCGGACACCACAGAGAACAGGATTTGTTCCAAACTCTTACCAGAGTGCAGAGGGTAAATTAGCAGAGGATGCTCCTGGCCAAGTTCACCCTTGGTGTGACACGGTGGAAGCTGATGGAATTGAGTCTGCTGTCCCTGTGAAGCATCCGTGCCACAGGTCTTTTTTCAAAAGGCTCTGCTCATGGGTTCAGCTCTCCCAAAGTTACTTCTGGCTAGTGACAAACCCTCTGGGGAAGCTGACAAGTTCAGCTGAGTGAACATGTGCCTTCAGTGCTATCACTTATCAAAATAGGAGACCTCTTATTTTGGACCGTGGGTTGGGGGGATTTGCAGATTTGCCTTTGTCTCAAGAAATAAATGATTTCAAGCCCTGTTCTAGGTTTCAAAACATTCATAATGCTGGTATGAAATACAAACGCAAACTAATAGAGACTGATTGCAGTTCTTGCTTGTGATCATATAATTTATTTTTCCACATAATGCACCATCCAAACCAGAACACAGTGGTAAGTGTCCTTTCAGCTCTCCATTGGCTTAAAAAGAAAAAACCCAAACTTTAAACCAAATCTTTCTTTCTTTTTTTTTTTTTTTCAAAAGAATGAAACTTGTTTTATCCAAACCATTGTATCCACAGGGGGAAAAGGGAAAGAAAGGCAAAAAAGGGCCTAAAGGGGAGAAAGGAGAACAGGGTGCTCCTGGATTAGATGCACCTTGCCCATTGGTACGTCTCACTTGTGTATTGGAAGATCAGTCATCCTGCTGTAAACTGATGGAATAAAAAATGAGGGGAGAGGAGCAAGCACCAGCTACTGTGTAATGTGTTGCCCTTTCTTAACAAGCTTCATCTCACATTCTGGAGCAGATTTTGTTTGTTAGCCTCCTAATTTGGTTTAAAGCGCCAGACTTAAGACCATTTGGCTAAATTTGTGAGGTTTGATGGTGGGGGATTTTTTTTTTTTCTTCTGCAAAACGCATTGGAAAGGAACCAATTTGGAATTGCCAGAGTCAGTGCCCCACGGGTTTAAATTACAAGCAGTCAGCTTGCTCCTCTTGCCTCTCTCTTGTTTTTTGTTCACTCCATTTAAGTCAATACTGAAGGCATTTCCTTGACAGTAACATTGCAAGTTAATCTTTACAAACAGGGATTCCGTGGAATTAAGGGGGAAAAAGGGGAGCCAGGCCAGCCTGGCCTGGATGGGCTGGATGCCCCTTGCCAATTGGTACAGTATTTCTCTTTCCTACCAACCCTGCATGCAGTTCCTTTGTTTGTGGTCAGCCATTCTCGATGTAAAGTAATGTTTTCCTGAGCTGACTTTACATTATTCACATAACACATGCATGTGCATGAACAAACCAGCTGCTTCAAGTGATCATAACCGCAGTGACAGAGCACACATTTTTGTTGACACCTTAAGCCTAACTCTCAGCAATTTGCTCCCACATCACATGGTAATTTACGAGTTTGTGTCCTTCCTACATTTTCCCTGAGAGTCGTTGGTTTGTTACTTCCCTCGCAAAGTTCCCACTGCCTTACTCACCCTGAGCGCAAGTTGTAGAAACCCAGCACAACGTTCACCTCTAATCAAGTCTGATGACTTCTGTCTGCACTGGCTCAGTTCCATACCCTGGCCTGTCCCATAGCTGCTCTGCACCCTGGACTTCCTTTCAAATCCGTGCCATCTTAGGGGCATGTCTTCACGATTTGGCCAAAATGAGAGTCACAAACAGAAGGATGTAAATACTGTTTCTAAAAATCAAGGTTTCCAGTAAGCCAAGCTGGAGCTTGGCTTCCAGACCATGCACAAGTAATGTTTGAGGTGTCTGGCCTGTTCATCAGAATATTCAAACACATCTGGAAATAAAAAGTTTACCTGATGTTTGTAAGAATATAACAGTCTGCAGCCCAAACCCTGACTGTCTTTGTTTATCTTATTTAATGTCTTCAATTTAATGGTCTTACCCTTGGAACTTACCTTCCTGGAATACACACAACACTCCCCACCCTATGCTAGCATGAATTCAAGTTCCCACCTGTACTAAAATGCTACTTCTTGACCCTCTCCCTTGTACCAATCTGGCAACAGTGATTTTTATTTAGTGGTAAAGTAAGTTGGAACTCATTTCCATTTAAGAAAGAAAACCCCAAATGAATAATACATACACATTTCCTAAAGATACCAGGAGGATTTTCTTTTTGATTGTTCACAGTAAAATTTGATGTGCATGTTCTGATATTGTTTGGTGGTTAAGCACGGTTCTCTGAGATGAATGTTGAATTAAGTAGGTTTTATTTTGACTATACCACTCCTAATTTGAAGTCAGTTGCTTTTTAATTTTAAATACATAGTCCATTAAGATTATTCCATAGTTCATGTTGTTTGCTTCCAATTAATGGTAACCATATCTCATATTTTGTTGAGGATGATCAAGCATGCTTTTGTAATTTAAAAATGTTTCTCTGTCTCTCTATTATCATTTATATCTGAAGATTCACTAACAATCCTTGATAGATAAAAAATATTCTGTTCATAGATAATTACTAGAATAAGTTGCTTAGCATGCAGTCCTGTCTCTTGTTTAGGCAGCAAGTCATTCACATCTGACCACATGCAAGTATATTCAAAAATCCTTATTAACCACTATTTTCACATGTAAATTAACATATTAAGTATTGGTATTCTAAATTCTAAAAAATGTAAAGGCCTGGGGGTTTTACTGCTTATGCATAGTCTAATTACATCATACGTGCACCTAATTCTGAGCATATAACTCCCTGAATAAACCCTGGATAGCCATGTAAATTGGAATTAGATCCATGAAAACCAGTATGACTGTGGTCAAAGGCTGGCCTTTATCATACTGGATGCATGGAGATACCTGAAGGTAGGGTAGCAACAGAAAAGAGAAGGAGTGACTCTCACTCACGTGAGAAGAAATTAGATGGCCATATTGTCCAAGCACTGAAATAATCAGGGGTGCTGTACTGCCCTGCTCTCACCACTGATGTTTTCTTCCACTGTGGCACTCAAGGTGTGTTCAGGCCTTAAGATTTTACTCCTTCATTCAAAAACTAATATTGAAAGTGAAAAGAAAAACTCCTATACCCATTCAAGTCTTGCTGTCTTACCACAGGGTGACCTTTGTATGACCTTTGTGCTCATAAAGCACAATACTCTCCAAATAAAAGTGATAGTATTTTTTCCTCACTGATCTTGTACATTCAGATACAGATTGTTGTGAATAAAACAGATTATATTTAAAATACCATGTAGTTCTAGCAGCAGTAAGAAACTGATAAAAATTATTTAGAGAACAGCAAATCTTTATGGCAGAGAGGTGCACATATGTATTTAGAGTGTAAACCTTCTCTCCTTTGGCTTTTCCTTCACTTTGAGAGTAAGAAAGGAAATAAGTGTAACTGGTAGCTACTTTTTAGATAGTCAAAGCTGCTTCAGCTGTTCTAACAATGTTGGTGGAATATCTATTCTATCAAACTTACCTATGCCTTTTTTTTTTTTTTTCCCTTTTACTCCCCTTGAAACAGGGTCCCGATGGATTACCAATGCCTGGCTGTTGGCAAAAGGTAGGATGGGCAGAGCTTTTTCTTTTCAGGAGCAGTATGTCCTTAGCACACAGAAATGCCTGTCACAATCATACTGAACAGAATCAAGATACACTTTAGAGCCTCCTAGGCAGACATATCCAGCAATGCAAGATCAGACCTCTCCATGACAATAGTTCATGTCATATGTTGTAATTTATGGAGAATAATTCATTGAGGCAGTACTGTAGAAGCAGCTGGCATTAGTTTTCTGGAAAGTCCAAGACTTTTCTTTTTTCATGTGAAGACACACATCTTTTGGTTTCTGCAGATGATCAGTGCTTCCTATTCATTATAAAAGCTCATGGATGTGGCATTTTTGTCAAAATATTTCTGTCTGTTACTGTACTGGTTTTCTGGGATATGGAGAATGTCTCCTGGGAGAAGGACAGTGTATCCTGACCTTTTCTTTGCCTTACTTTTCTATTCTTCAATATATCTTCCTGGGTTTTGTGGCAATATTAACTAGCAGCATTATTTTAGTAAAGATTGAACCTAGAAAGTGCTTGATTTAAAAACACAGCATTCAGAATAATATAGGGAGAGGGATGCTGGCATATTATATATCAGAAAACATGAAGCATAAGTGAAATCCTGGATGCATTTACCTCTGAAGAATAGTTGGTGCTGAGGAAATAACCATCCATATTTGCAACTGTGCCTTACCTATGTATTTGTAATAGATGTCTGAAATATCTTACTAATTTGATTAATACGTATCTCTTTTTGTCTCTGCAGTGATGAATCTAACCTTGCAAGCATGAAGTTGTGTATATAGTGCTCCACTTTTTTATTTATAGTTGAAAACTGAAAAATTGATTTTACAAGTCTGAGATATGTTTACATGTAGCTGCTTCTACTTGTTTGCAATAGTCCATACATACATCTTTTTTTCACCTTCATCTGCAGTTAGATGATACAATAACTGCAGGATAAACCTGCAAAGATTGTCTCTCTAATGAGAGAGTGAGAGATCTTGAAACAATGATCAATAATATAAATTAATATTTCTGTACATTCTTATATTTTGGCTTGTGGATATGCATGGACAATGAGTGCCATGAACTAGTTTACAAGAAATTGTGACCAAATAAGAGCAAAATGCTATGAAATGTACTGTACCAGCTGCTGTTGGAGTTTACTGACTTGGCTTCCATGTCCATCTTAAACACGTCACTGATTCATGATACCACATCTGCTCATATGAACTAAAAGCATGAGTTTGTGTGCCAAACCTGCTTGTTGTGTGATCATGAGTGGCTGTTCACAGTGACCTTGGATTCCAGCTTCTGAGTCATTTCCTTTTGTCATCTCAAGGGAGTCACACCATGGCTCATTGCTAAAAAGAGATAAACCGGAGGAGCATAGAAAGAGGCCTTGAATTCTTGGGGAATAGTGTTCCAGCTGCAGGTGGATGGCTTCCGGTCTTGCGGGATACTCGGCCCCTTTGATCAGAGAGGGTCCCGCCTGTTGATCAGCATGGGTTTGCCTTGCACTGCTCACGGCCGCGAAGACATTCGCGATAGGCCCTGTCGAGTCCTTAACCAAGAGGGACAGAAGTTTGAAGAAGAAACCAGACTTCTCTGTGGGTTGTTTAAAAAGGTTACAGAGGTGCTGCAGGGATCGTTTGATGGCAGACACCGCCTGAGACCAGAAGCTTCTCAACCTCACTCGAGGATGGACGTAGTATATACTCTGCATATTGTATTTTGGGACTGCTGGAGGAGAAAGAATTCTTGAGGTGGGGATGAATCAGATCATCCTCCAGAGGAGGATAACAATGGAACTGACCAGAGATGTATGTATCATGGTGTGGTTTTCAGGTTATTCACTTTAAATTACACATAACTCGCTGAACTTCTCTGCGGGATTTTGGAAGCAATGGTTAATTTTGTTTCCTTTTCCTGTTACTGTTGCCATAAAGAATGCATTTCAATAATGTATTCAGATTTGTGATGACGGCATTGAAGAAATATTCATTTTGTTTCAGTATTAACAGTTTTTATTTCAGAGTCTTTGAAGCCTTTAAGTCTAGAAAAGAAAGAGTTTATTTTTGTGTTCCACAGAATGGTGTATTCATCTTGTTCTTTTTATGTTGTCACAGTGATTTAATGGACATTATTACTCAAAAAACATTGGAGAGAAACAATTCTGTGTGATTATCACTGCACACATGTCACCATGCTCCACTGTTAAACATGTTGATTTTTCTCCATTTCTGTTCAGATGGCTTTCTAGATAAACATTTCCTTCTCTTTTTTTTTATTGCTAGAAATACGTAATTTGTGCACATTTGTAGTTTTGCCACGAGGTATTTTTTTACAATTTTGAGTCTTCATATGGTGCACTGAAGTTAGTTTGAGAGATTAATTTATGAGAAATGGTGCCATATTTGGCAGATGGAAATTCTTTTTATATCACTTCTGTTCCTAATGTATATAACAGGATCATCACAAACTTTTTTAGTTACTTTTCGAAGAGTTGTGTTTCATACGTAGACCTAAACTAAAGTTGAAGAGGACAGCCTGCCTCCATTCATATGAGGGCATATTATGCCCTTCTTGGAACGCACATTTTTCCTTGCTCCATCATTTCTAAATCATGTTAAGATGGGGTCACAGTTTTTGTGTTGCTTCACAATCTCAGATCAATGGGGATGCCACTATATCATGGGATATTTCTCTTTGATGAATCTTTATTGTCATTTTGGTATATTGGAGTCAAACCCAGCTTTTCATTGAGGAAAAACCAGATTTTTAAAACAAAAAGTCAATTTAGTGGCCTCCAATTAGTAGTATCCTGCTAATGAAAACAAAAATCTGACACTATGTAGATATATACACTGAATAAATATGTATTTTTACTAGTTAATTCCATCTTTCCAATGGTAAGAAATAAACAAGCGTTCACAGACATAAGGAAATACATTTTGCTTTCCCTAAATTTTCGGAGATGCAAGTTATCAGCCTGTTTGAATAGTCAGGATTGCAACAGTGAAAACCTTGGCGTGGCACGGACCGAAAATATAGAATGTTACCAGAGTGTTACCGCAGTGATGTGGCTGAGGGCCTTTCAGAAGGAGGACAGGAGCAGCCCCGTGTAAGCCTCAAGCAGACTTGGCACTTTCCATCTGCTTGTTTAGGAAGCGCTGTCTCAAAGACCCAGCAGGCTGAGGAGCAAGCTGCCTGCCCAACAGAACAGTCTCTTATGTCTGTGTCCAGACTTGGCACATTTGGCTGGGTGTATCTGAGGTGTGGAGACCAGAAGCTGAATGTTTTTTAAGATATCAAATACTGGCAATCCATACAGTAAGATGAAATATTTTTTTAAAGGTCCCTCAGAGTATTTACATGCTAAATCAAGTAGAATGTTTATTATCTGGCTAGATGATTTAGCAGCTCCATATTGAGAGTGTTCACAAACACAACTCATTTGAGAAAAAGCAATGAGATAAAAGACTATCAAATGCATGCTGTCATTAGCACTTTCTCTCTTTTTTTTTTAATTCGTGTACTAATATTTTTTTAACTGCCCTCCTAGCATCCTTTTCTATGTGCACCAATAAAGGTAGCAGAGCCTTAGTTCGTGGTTTTATCGTTCAGGAAATAATTATAGACACTACTGTTAAGTGTTAGTCAAAACTCAATTCTCCTTTAACTCCCTGACACTGAGACCCTACTGAAGAAACACTTAAGCACCTTTATTTGCTTTCTTTTCTGTCTTGTAAATTAATTTCTTTATTAAATTCCTGACAGATAGGAATACGTTTTTTTCCAAATAATCTTACTTAGCTTTTTTAGCCTTTGTGTTGTTCAATATCATGAAATGTTCATTCCTTTTAAATGATAATGAGTGGGCAGTAGATAAAATATTTAATTTGAAAGGTTAAACTGCATACATAGATTGAATATTTGGCATTAATATTTGCATCTCGAAGATTGAATTGAAATGATCCTTAGCCATATCTAGAAAAGTTGCGTGGTCAGTACAAGAAAAAAAAAAAGGGTTTAATATTTCATCAGGAAAAGCACCCTGTGAAGACTTGCAATGTGTTTATTTTGTTCAAAAAGCAACTATTTCTGGTGCTAGTATATCTTTTTCCTTTTGATGGCAATGCTACAGTTTGAACTGCCAGTGTGTTGTTATATCTTTTAGTGGCATTCCTCCAAATAGATATGATTTGTTTTGTTTAGTTTGTGACAGGAACAGTCAGTCTTTTCAGTTGCAGAAATGTGTAGTGGTATTAGTCTACACAGTTTCTATATCCCTGACTTTTTCAGTTACTATTAATTCTTGTTTGTTTGAGAGTTTTCAGTATTTGTTTCATAGGAAGTTTTGTAATCTATCTGTTACTCCAGTGCATTAAAACCACATTGTAGCAGGACTTCTGCACAGAGGCTGCAAGTCTTCTAAGCACTGTATGGAATACGTCTGACATACGTGGTCCTTGTCTTCACACTCATAGACTAACTACAGGAAAGCTTGCTTTCAGGATGCTTTGGACAACTTTTTATTTTTTTCCTGAGTCAAAGCATGAAATGTTAAATCACAGAGCAATGATGCAATGTAATTTTTGATTTCTATTTTTATTTATTGCTGATCGTGATGTCATATTCTTATAGTGTAGCAAAGCAGAATGATACTCTTCATCCAGCTGTTTTTGTATTCTTTTGGTCTGTGGTGTAACTAGTATGAATGAGTTTCAGAATGATCAAGTCCATATATCTGCACATGTGTAAAGCATAGAGTTTGAAAAGGAATAATTCTTAAGATTGATTTACAGCGTGGAAAGTTCGCATTGGCCCCACTGAGCATTGCACCTGTGGGTGGGGTGTGTGTGACCATCAGTTACTTGGTTATGCCACAAGAGAGACAGAGCAACCCAGATGAGATCAGCAGACCTTTGATCCTCACGGGAGGGTGGTGCTCGTAAGGCCAGGGGCTGTGCCAGGACACGTGGCTCAGATCCTGGATCCCCACGGGGTGTTGAGAGAGTTGTCCCACTGGCTGCCCACAACTGGGATCGTAAACCTGGCTCAGCCATGCAAGGCTCCTCCCTTGGCTGTGCCTCCCCATCCCCAGCAGTCACCAGGGGACAGGGATGTGTCCTCACCTTGCAGAGCTCTTTGAGACATATGGGAGGAAGGACACAGGCATTGGGCTTTGTCTCAAGGGGAATATTAACAACTTCAGCAGAGGGGTTTTGCCTAAATCAGGACTACTTCAGTAAGACCTGCAGAGATATTCTCAGCCTATTTATTGAAAGTGAGGAAGAGGTTCAAGGCATGCAGAAGCTGATCTTTCCCTTCAAATTTCCTGATCTCTGCTGCTTGACCATCTTAAATTATATTTTAAAATCTCTGTATTTTACTTATTGAGATTCCTAAATTTTCACATTAAAGACTCACACAAAACACATCTGCAAAGATAGTGGTCAAAAGAAAGTCTAATTAGTAGTCATTGCAAAAATTCTATTTCAGTGACTGGAATTAAAACTAACACTGATTGTTTTTCCTTTTCTGCAACTTGTTTTTATGGATGTCAATGTTGCTGTAATGTACAAATGAAGGTTTTCTTGCACCCTCTGTTATTAAAGTATTTCATATGGTGGTTGGATTCATTAAATGCAGTTAGAAACAAGTGCCTGCCACCATCATTTCTGAAAAAGATACTCTACAGAACAAGTGGAGTTTGTATTTTAAAAAGAGATTTGGAGTGTTGTTTTTGTTTCAATTTATTTTTAAATGCATCCAATTACCAATGCTGCTTGGAAATTGAATTTTCTTTGAAAGCAGGGGGCCTTAACTTAACCTGGGACCGTTAGTGTTTTACTTGTTTCTATTTTGAAAAGAAATTGTATTAATTTCCCAGATCCCATTGGTACTTGCACACTTCTCTGAAGTATTATGGAGAGTTGGGTTGGTGGAAGAATGTTTTACATATTGTTAACATATATGTGGATATTCTTATATTATTGTACATGTTTGGGAAAATATCACACAACTTTAAAAATGTTGCTAAGATGTATGTATCTGACTTTTTCCTTTGGAAAATATTATATATTTTTATTTGTATTTTTTACTTTTTTAAGTTCATCTATATGTGCCGTTATTTTTGTATTGCAAATGGTCTCATAAATGAAGTAGAAGAGATAAAAATACAAAAAAAAAGTAATTTGGCAAGGATTTCAATGCTTGGGGGGAAAAATACATGGGTCAGCATCAATACTAGAAATACTTCGAGTGTTTTAGTGTAAATATGTCACAAGACCTCTTTTGATGAGTAGTGTAAAGAATTGGAAGGTTTTAATCACCCATTTTAATTTGTTATTATTTACCACTTTCTTGTGGCCACTGGTCTTGACTTAATAGAACCCAATCAAACAGCATGCTTTTGTTTTTATTATTAAAATTTCTCCTTGTTTTTCAGTTGGATATTGTTTTGTTTTCTTTCAGTTTTGTACTTCAGGTTTTGTTTCTTTCTTGTGAGAAGTTGATCTTCAGAATTATTTTTACACTATTTATGATTTATTTTCATAATGTAAAAAGTGTGTAATTATTAAAATATTAATCCAACCATTGGTGCTGATTTCAAGTAGTTATAAAGTTGTTAATGTTTGTGCAAAAAAGTGTTCTGGTCTGTCTGGATTGGAAGACGTGTTTGCTGCTTTTAATGGAGTTTTAATTTCAAACCTGGAGTTTGAAGTCTAGAGCAAATTGTGTCAGACATTCACACAAAAATCAGGGCCTCGCCACATGTTCTATGTTCCTGCAGCATGCAGTAAGAAAAATGACCTTCCTATTCTTAATGTGTCTTTCCCCTTCAAAGCAGTGTCTCTTTCATTATCTTTTCTAAGCAGGGAGCACAGGCTGTGTGAATCCACAAATTATGTAAGGAAGTAGCTTTTCTGCAAAGCTTAGAGCCTTTCTTTGCTCTGGGAAAGTTGCAAGGATCTGCATATTAACCAGAAGTTGAAACTATTGCTTAGGCAAGTTCAGAGGCACCCTGGGATCTAAAGAAATAAAGCTGAAAATCACCAGTGAAAACCCAGTGGCCCCTTTCTGTAATTCTGAGGGTGAAAAATAAACCTGGCCTGCTGAGAAATAAAGATGTGTGCAGACAGTGTCACAAGTAGCAGTGCAAGCTAGAAAATGTGAAGGTCTGTTTTCCACAGATCCAGATTGTTCAGAAATAATGGAACATAATAATTACTGCAAAGTGGTATGTTTTTTAGCACCCTGGTTTAAGAAGACATACATTTGCAGGAGTCTTCTTGAACAAAATACTTAAAAAATGAAAAAACACGGGAGCAGCTGTAATTTCTTCAACGTAGTATTTAAATGTTTGAATTTTCTAAATCAAAAAATATTTCAGACAAACAATACTCCACATTGTTTCCCTTTCCATCGCCTCAAAAATACAGGAGAGACTTGTAGGTGGACTCTACTATTAACTCTTGGTAACCCCTGTAAATGTCCATTAATCTTACCTAGCTTTGTTTTAGGCTCTTGGAGGGACTAAAAATGTCTTTGCTCCCTTTTCTGGATGAGGTGCTTCCATCTTCACGTGCTGTGCTCTGCTGGGCTGAGAGTGTACGGCCCCAAGGGCTGCGGTCACTACTGCCGCCCCAGCCGGGCAGCCCTGACCCAGGGGACATCCTTGCTTCGGCCGTGGCCACTCTTGCCATTTCCCTGCTTCCCTATTTCTTCTGCTTTCATAGAGGAATGCAGTTCTAGATGTCCTGCCAAAAAACAAACGTGTGTGTTCTGGACGGCCGCCAGAGCAGCACCCCTGTTATTGTTCACTACTCTGCTCCCTTGAGAGCTTCAAATGCTCTAGCGCCAAACCTCAGGTAACCAATATCCTATAGCCTTCGCGTCCTACTGCACTCGTGGGACACGACTTTCCTCTGGCATTGCCTGCTGTTTACGTGCCTCCTTCATAATTTTGTGATGTGCCAAAGCACACGCAGGAATGCATTTGAAATTCCTGCCACTTCTGCCTCTTTTTTTTTTTTTTAGTGGCGCCTTAATTAAATACTTAAAGGCTATTATGCAACTCTGCCTTGTGGACCTAATAACCCTGCTAATCCCTACCCAGATAAAAAATAATGCAGCAGAAGTGGCCTTTATGTCCTCGTCTCACACAGCTTCACCTTGTGGTTCAATTATAATATCCACACACAAATGTTTAAAAAAACCCGAGGAGCTGACAGAGCATTTCATGTTCCAGCAAGTAGTAACAACTGCACCCAAATAAATATTAAAGGAAACAAACAAGGGAATGCCAAAGCATTTAAGTCACATTGCTGCAGGCAGTCCTTCTGTCTTCCCAGGGTTACTAATTTGTCTCCCACTGGCTTCTGTGAATTTCCAGGTGGAGTACTCACAGGGCATTCTCCTCTCCCATCTCCTACATACAGTAAAAAATTACAGTGGTTTGTTTCATATATATGTAGTATCTATATATATATGTTTATATATATATATATACACACACACCCCCCCATATATAGATACATATATGTGTATGTATATATGTCTTCATATGTCTACATGAACATGTATAAATGTATATACATATCACCAGTAGAGTTCAGCAAATACTGTACACAGACCTCTTCAGAGATCACCTTCTGCTAGTATAGTTGTGCTTTAGTTTATCTCCCAGACCAAAGGTGGACACAGCTCCTGTCACATAACCAAGATGCAGGGTTTTTTCATGTGCTTACACCAAGACAGAATGTTCAATAGCTAATAAATATCCTGATTATTTTTGTGTGTGCAGGTTACAGCTTGACTGAGTTTCCAAAGTGCCCACACCTTAGCAGAGCTATCACGAGGTCTTTCTGACATCACCTTTGGCTGCTCCCTCCTGGAGCTAACAAGTACCTGGTAACTTTTTGCCAGCTTTTAGGATTGCTCTTCTCTTTTGTATATTAAAATCATTGTGAGGTAATCGATTCTGGTTGTGATAAAACTGATAAAAACAAATGTTGACAACACACCCTGTGTGTAGCTGACTCGGGGCCCTACCAGACCGGTCACTGCATGAACTCACAGGCAAGTCCTTTCTCTTTCCAGAGCAAATGCCAAGCAGCTGCCTCTCCCTGGAAAGGTGCAGACAGGTACGGTTTGTCCATCTTTCTGTACTGAAGCAGATCTTTGGTGCTGATCAATTTTCACAGCAAATCCATCTGAAATGGGTTTGCTTCTCAGGATGCACCAGCAATATATTGTTTTTCAGAGGAACTCCTTCACACTTAAAAACAGAGTCAGAGGCACCTTACTCGGATAATTTGGGTAGCTCTTAGAAATATTCACTCCTTTTCATCCTTCATACGGGAAGCCAGGCTGCTGGTTTCTGATACTCTGCCAGGACAAAGCCCATAAACAAGCATGGAAAGAAGTAAATTAAAATGTTCAGAAAGCAAACAGAGCAGGATGGAGTAAACAGCGTGTTTTGGTTTGCGTTTTTGGTTTTTTACTAAAACACGGTATTTAAAAAAAAAAAAAAACTTATGTAATTTATTTTAATCTTATTATGGAGAGAGAGCTGCCAGTATTTACTGCATATCATTATGAGGGCAAGTGGTGCTGCAAGGGCCTGTGTCTGTGTCAGGGTCTCTGCTAATCTTGGGGAAGAGACCTCCTCTGCTCTGCACATGAGACTTGGCAGGCTTGCTCCTGCTCATAGTATCAAAACAGCATGGAAGAATTATGAGCCAAGAGGGAGGGATATTTTCTTGATTGTTAAGCCCCTTTCCATGGCTTTGCAGAAACAGGGCAACAACCTCCCCTTTCTAACAAGCTACTTCACCTACCACTTCAAGGTTTCCTGGTGAAGCTTGCTGTTGCGTCAAGCAATTACTGCTCTAACTGTGAACAAATTGCTTTTGCTAAACCTGGAACAAAAGCCCTGATACAAGGCTGTCAGTGCATGCTTCTAAAGTAGCAGCACAGTATTTTGCATATCCCTTAAATCTATTTGTGGTCCAAGGTTTCTGTATGAGCAAGACCAGGCAGATCAGCGTAAGCAGCAGAGATTTTCTAGTGCTGGCATCGTCAGCAGCCCAGGAGGAAGGGACAAAGCTGTGCTCGGCACCGACAGAGGGCAGGAAAAGCATCTCTCCTGAAATGCCTCAGGACTCAGCCTTGGATGCTGCCATTCACTGCCTGTCCCCAGCCTTTCTGTACATTACTGGTACAAAGGGATTGCTGCTGAGGCCAGTATATAATGAGTAGTCCAACTTGAACTGCATCTACCCCATGCTAAATATCATGTCCCAGTTTTCATATGCAGGCAAAATGGAGAAGTATTACAGAGAGCATTCCTGACAGGCTCTAGCCTTGGCTCTGTTTGGATGTTAGCAGATGTAAATGCCTATTCTCTGCTTGAGCACCATCAATGAACCTCATGGTTGCCTGTACTGCCCTAGCTGATAGTTTTGACAGCTCCCTCACGTCTTTTTAAGTCTTTCTGCCTGGACAAGGCCCTGAAGACAGGCAGCAGCTGTCTGTGCTGGGATATAGAGGTGGAGCTGCTACCATTTCTGCTAATGTGTTGGTTGGTGAGGCAAGGTTTCCAATGGAGCTGGAGTACAGAATGTGAAGTCTTCAAAATTAACACTGAGAAAGCTCAAGTAAATGACTGGATGGAAAGAAGTGCTGTCTAGGGAAGGAGAAAGGGCTTGTTGGCAGAGATATTTTTTTTAAAAAGTAAAAATCAGGAAGTGTGTTTCTTCAATCTGCAGAATTTGGGATGACATGCTGGATACTGATCAAGAAAAAGGAAGTATCATCAGCACAGGAAATTGTGTGGCTTTACATATGCTCTCTGAAAACTCTTCCAAACATAGTGCTGCAGGTGGCACAGACGAGCTACAGATGGGGTAGCGGGGCCGTGGGCGAGTGTTCCTGCTGTCTGCTCATGCAGCTCAAGGAGCAGCCTCCAGAGGAGACAGTGCGTGCCTGGCAGGGAGAAGGTAAATGTGAGGTGCTCCAGATTCTAATTTAGATTAGAAATGTGATGCCTCTTGATGTGAATTCTGTCCTTCTTCCCCTGTCTTATTCTCCCCGCTTTTTTTGTGGGGTTTGATGTACAGCGAGATGGTTAATCAAGTGTAACCATGAAGAAATGCCGCATTCGAGCAAGTCACTTCTGTATTACTGCTGTGGTTACAAAGTGATCAAGGACTAGGTATATTTAGATGTTGCTTAGACTTAAGAGTGAGCCAATGTATTTGAGCACCAGGGCACTTCCCTACTTACATGCACAAAACCCGGCAAACCTTACCTCTTACTAATTTCCCTCACTTTACAAGAAATGCGGAAATACGGATACTGGCTTTGATGGACATATACAAGTAATATCTCAGCCTACTCTTACAAACAGATTTTGGACCATAAGAAGCAGAGAGGGACACTGAATTATGACCCTGATTTTGATTAAATAATCCGCTTTGTGTTCCTCCCCCTTCTTCCCCTTCCCCCCCAAATATTTGTGGCGGCGGCGCTGTGGCCACCAGAATGACCGACGACCGGCAGGAATGGCAGGATCGCCCGTGGGAGCTGAGCACCGCCCGCCTCTCCCGCCGCCCCCACGCACCGAGTCGGTTGTTTTGAGAGTTTGTGCCGCTTTCCACCCCTAGGGAAAAAACAAAACAAAACAAAACAAAACAAAAACAAAAAACAAAAACAAAAACAAAAAAACAAAAAAACAA
>VZTN01019127.1:437829-478256 GCA_013400515.1 Erpornis zantholeuca | reverse complement strand
GGAAGCCTCGGGCAGCTGGGACGGACGGTGTTCTCCCGTGCCGTGCCGTGCCGTGCCGTGCCGTGCCGTGCCGTGCCGTGCCGTGCCGTGCCGTGCCGTGCCGTGCCGTGCCGAGCCTGCGGCGGGATGGAGGAGCTCTACAGCAAGGCGGAGACCCTCGCCCTTCGTAGGAAGCACATCGGGTAGGAGCGGCGGCGGGGCCGGGAGCGGGGCAGAGGGGAAGAGGAGAGGGAGGAGGAAGGTCAATCTCTCGTGACAGCGCCCGTCCGGACCCGCTTGGCACTGCCCGGGGGCTGCCGGTGCTGGGCAGCGCCTCCGGCCCCGCGGCGAGACCCAGCGGAGAGGGGGACATGGGCACACAGAGGACCTGTCAGCCCTCTGGTTTGGGAAGCCTCGGGGTTCCCTAGGCGGGCGGGGGGATGCCGTCATTAAAACACTGCGCATCGAACACATCATTCACTTTTCCAACAGATCAAAGCAAGCAGCCAGAATGTGGTACCCAGGTGTATGTCTGCAATGAGGATGTGCAGGGTTGGGGTTTTTGTGCTTGAATGAAGCTGCGGCTATTCCTTAAACTGAGTTTAACTGAGGGGACGTGCAGGAGGGCTGCCAGAGGTTGTGACCTGAGCAATAGTCCTGGCTGTGCACGACTCTGATCCCTCTGTATGGCAATGTTAGTTCCTACAGGATGTGCACCTTTATTTCTTCAGTGGATGTTGCCAAGTGTAAAATAAGTTCAGGCTGTAAAAACAGATCTCTTTTGCTGATCACATCTTAAATGTGTAGCATGTATAGAAAGTTTACTAAAAGTTCATAACTCACAAAAGATTCATTATAGTCATGGCCTCATAAACAGAGAAAATCAACCACTTTTTAATGTTGATTAAAATGTTAATGTTAAAGGAGCACAAGGACTGTAATCCTTGCAACCCTGTGCAAGGATTGTAGGATTGAGCAGTGCTAGGCAAACAAAAAAAACTTTCACAGAATGAACTGACAGGTTAGAGAAAGAAATCTGTAGTCAAGAAATAGCCAATGATGATGGACATTGCTTTCAAAGTACAGCAGAGAAATAGTTGAAGATGTCAGAAAAGAACTGTGCAACAGGGCTAGAAGCTGTGACAAAGAAAGTAAACTACTTCATTATCCAGGGGTCACATTTAGGTTTACAAGTTCATAACCTCACTATACTCAACAATAACTCTCAGACTTACCTGGAAACAACTGTGTCTATCCAAGGTCATATAAATACTTCTAAAAGTTCAGAAGACTTTCCTTCTGCTCAGTAATATCACTCAACATAATTACATAGCTGGCATATTCTCCAAGAGTGAGGGAGGAAAAAAAAAAAAAAAAGAAAAAAAGTGTTTAAAAAGTACTTTGGTTAATTTTATAGGGAGCTTGAGTTTTTTCTGGAAGACAGTGTGATTTAGATGCTTATAAAACCTACTTTTAAAGATTTTATCCAAAGCAGACAGGGTGAGAGCATGAGGGTTTTAGGACCTGCTCAGCACCTCTGAAAATAAAGCCTTCAAAGCATTAGTGTTTTGTTCTTGATTGTGACCTCTATATGCTACAGTCATCCATTGCGTAATGATTTTTTGGCTATCATATAAAACAGTACTTAACAGCTTACTTTAGTCCCAGTGAGTTATTTGGCCATAGATGTCTGTGAGGCATGTAAATAAACAGAGCTACAGCTTAGAAATATGGCAGGACATATAAGGACCTGGAATGATGTGCAGACACTGTTCTCCTGTGAAATCAATTGCAGGCAGAGTAAAGCTTTGAAAACACCCTTAGTAAAGACCAGCTTCTGTTCCCACTGTGCCTGGGGAAATGCATGGCTTTTCACTGTGAGCAAGAGCCCCTGCTTGACCACCACCTGAATGACTCACAAGCTCTTTGCAGAAGAGAAGAATCAACCCCCTCAACACTCAAAGGAGGGGGAAAAATGAGAAAACTAAAATGGTATTATATTTATTGTGTTTTAGGCCTTCCTGCAAAGTTTTCTATGCCAAGGACCCTCTGAAGATAGTGCGTGCTCAGGGCCAATATATGTTTGATGAGAAAGGAGAGAAATACTTAGACTGCATCAACAACGTTGCACATGGTAAGCAGTTGGACTTGTGAGACTGCTTCCGTTCCTTAATTTCCAGTAGGGATCAGGACATGTTTCTGCCAAGCGATGATGTTCACAGTGCTTCTCTGAACGTCCTTCTGTGGCTCAGTAATTGACTGCTTGCTGGTAATAAGTAATTCTTTTCTTCTTTAGTGGGCCACAGTCATCCATATGTGATAAAGGCTGCAACAAAACAGATGGAACTGCTCAACACAAACTCCCGCTTCCTGCATGACAACCTTGTTCAGTATGCACAGCGTCTCACAGCCACCCTGCCCGAGAAACTCTCTGTTTGCTATTTTGTTAACTCTGGGTAGGTCTGAATTGTATTTTTTTTATTTGACATTTTTTTATGATTATTTTACTCCTGTTTCACCCAGACACGCAATGCAGCTTAGTCTAAATCTTACTAAGTGGACTTAGTGACATGCAACAAAAATATTATCCAGCACTGATCAAAACTTACTTCTTATTTGCAGCCATCATATTTAATGTGATGGCTCGAAGCAAAAGAGCCAAAATATGAAACTGGCCTGCTGAATGCTGTGCAAAAAAAGTGGGGGGAAAAAGTGAGAAGAGAAAATTAATTCTGCAAATTTGTGAATGCTATGTATGGACTGATGAATGCCATCCGTAAATTGACAGATAACCTTGGAAACAAGTTAGTCTTCTTTAGACAGTTCAGTAGTCTGTGATCACTTACGTGTCCAGAGCAGACAACCTGCAGGGACCTGTGAGCAGAGGGGCTGTGACAGATCAAGCTGGAAACTTGAGTCTTCTTCCAGGTTGAAGATTTGTGATGGTGCAAGCACTGGGGAGAACAGAGTTGTGGAGTGTGGGAGATGGGACATTGCTTTTTGAGGGTTAGTGGCTGCATTGTGTTCTCAGCTGCAAATTGGTCTCCTTTGTACCAAGGGGAGGTAAATATCTACAGGCAAACTGGGGGAGGGAAATAAAGCATCTCTTTGTTTGCTGTTTATACAAAGGGCTGTTTTTTCTTTGCCCCCTTACATGGCACTTATAGTCTCAACCTTAGTTTTGTAATCTGTAGAGTAACAGAGTCTGCTGTGTTGATTTATTTTATCCATGAGTCCCATGCCTTGTCTTCTGTCAGAATACCCTTTTAATTGGAAGTGCTACTTCACTGTTTTGCTGCTGTATCTGTTATTGTGCAGGTCTGAAGCAAATGATCTTGCTTTACGACTGGCTCGGCAGTACCGTGGGCACCAAGATGTGATCACCCTGGAAAAGTAAGTACACAGAGTAGCTCATGTGAATGCAGCCAGCAACTCCTGCCATTACTTCAGAAGCAGCTTTGCAGCAACCCCCTGCTGTTTGTACTCCACTGCCTGCTGAAAGAAAAGTTTTGTTGCTTTTGTACTAGAACAGGTCAGGAAATCCCCTTTTCACACTTGGATAAACACAGATTTTGAAGATCTCTGAAAAATAAGCTTGTTGGTCACCCCAGAAGGTCAGTCACCTGTTAGAGGGCATTTCCCACAGAGACTCCCAAAGCAATTCAAGCCAGAGACTTAAGTGCTGGTTTCAGCAGCCATGAGTGGTCAGGCCACTGGGCTGCTCTGGAAAAGGGCTTTCTGTTCGTCACGCACTGCCAGACATGTTTCATTTTGCACAAATAAATATTCAGTGATCAAGAATAAAGATCCTGTAGTTCTGCAGCAGTGCTGCAATGATGCTCAGCTCTCCTCCAGTGAACACACAAGTATGCAGACAAAACCAAATGGCTGCAAAATCAGGAGGCATTGAGAGGGCTGCCAGCCACAGGGTAGGTGGCCGACCACATTTCAGGGTTTCCTGTCTACGTGCAGCTGTAGGTGATGTTGCTGCAGTGCTGGATTTTCTTCTCAGGTTGTGTTTAGAAAGTCCAACCAGAGCAACTACAAGAACACATCTCTGTTTGAACAGCTTTGAATCAGCTATGTTCAGACCCCTGTCAGCCACACACTAGCCTATGTGTGTTCTACTAAGAGATTGTGACACGTCTTTGATTTTTTTTGAGGTTTGCTTTGCTTCAAGTTTATGGCTGAACAAAAGTGTTTATTATTCTCTCAATAAAGGTGCTACGTGCTTTAGGCTCAAAAGGCTCTGGTTCCTCATTTCTAAATCAATTGGCCTCAGCTTCAGCATACTCTGCAGTATAAAACTTTTATATGCAAACAATATCCTTTTCTTGACAGTGGCTTCTGCCAAACCCTCTTGCCTGCAGTGCTTTCAGGGCAGATAGTGGTGTGCTGCTGCTGCATAAGGTCCCCACTTCTCAATGCAATGCACACCCCTGAGAGTCTTCACAAAGGTGTTGGGGTCTAGCTTGCAAAGCTTGGGCTGCCCAGAGTGGGGCCCATGGGTTGGAAATGAAGAAGCTTGACCCACCCCCCCAGCTCTAGGTGAGGCTGCTAGGGCAGCCACTTTGAAGTCAGTGCAGTCCAGACATTACCATGGTCTGTCCCCATGCCAGTGCTTGATTTTATCCTGTTTCCAGTCTTGCTAGTGAATTAAAGTCAACAGTAATTTCATGTTGTCTTTCAGAGAAAGACTGAGTAAATTAAATCGAGATCCCATTCACAAACAATGCCACTGTGTTGCAGATAGAGTTGCTTATTCTGGATTATGTATAGGCACAGTTGTAAATTTGGCTCTTCTCTACATTTGGTGAAAAGTGACTTGGATATTTAACACTCATGCAGTGCTTACCATGGCCATGTTACATCTCTGATTGACATCAGTCCCTATAAATTTAATCAGCTGGGAAAGGACAGCAAGAAGGAGTATGTGCATGTGGTAAGTGTGATTTTTGGTTTGGTTTGTGCTTTTTATCTTTTTTTGCCTGTTATGCAGCATAACATATTGAATTACCCACTTCTGATATAAATATACGTTCATTCTGTTTTGCTGATCCTAGTGTAGATATGCTTGGCTGTTTTTCAGTTGAATAAATACAGCAAAATTGTTTGCTTTTAGACTTCTAAGAAGGTGTTCATCTGTGAGGCTGATTTCCTTCATTGTGCTACAGGTTTTCTTAGTCACTGCATTGTATAGTGACACAATTTGATGAAATCAGCCAATATTCATTGTGTTGGTTTGGCTAAAGATATGCAGGACTTTGATTCTAGTTCCAAAAGCTGGAAAGGCAGATTGCACAAGTTTACACAGATTTGGGTATAGGACTCATGGGTGTCTAAGGGAGTGAGATTTTTCACCTAAACTTGTTTATCTTAAAAAGACACAATTTTTTCTCAGTCCGGAAATGTGCACCAAGCAGGCCTTTTCTATCTAGACCTCCTTGCGTTAACCGCCCTGCCGAAGTAGTATCGACCCTTTTAATACCACTTCCTTCCTCTTACTTACTGAGCATTTCCAACACCATTTGTAGAGGCTTTAATGTCATACAGATTTGCACCATGACTAAAATGCTGGAAGGGAAGTGGCAGACTGGGGAGTGGGGAGCTGCTCTCTGGTTGCAGAAATGGATCTCCTGCAAGAATCCGAGATAAGGTGGTGGATGGGTACTCATTATTGTGTCTTGAGGGAGAGGAAGGACAGTCTTGAAAGGTGGATGAGGTAGATGATTGTTCTTACAACAGCTGTGTTCAGTAATATTGAACGCATGACAGGCCCAGATTGATTTAAGCTCCAGTAGGTATTTTTGCAATTCAAAGCAAACCTCCATGCTGTAATAACTCCTATCACCTGTTTGTGTGGAAAGCCAATAAAGTGGAGCAATAGAAAAGAAAGTAAATGTTTCATAGAAGGATGGCCTTTATAAAAACAAATAAATAAATTGGTCTTTTCAGGCTCCTTCTCCAGATATCTACAGAGGGAAATATAGGGAAGATCACCCAGATCCAGCAAGTGCTTATGCTGAAGAGGTGAAAAAGATTATTGAAGAAACACAGAAGAATGGACGTAAGGTGTGTCTTTTGTGCTCTGGAAATGCTAAGGTTTTTTCTATTTATTATGTCATGGGGGCATATAACAGGCAATTAAGGATTTGTTTCTTTCCCAGCTTCATGTGCTTCCCTCTCCCTTCATTTTTCTGTGATGGGTTCTGTGTTCAAAATGGGCCATTTTTCTACCTGATGCTCTTATCATAATTTTTCTAGGCATCAATGAAAGGATCGATAACACAGTTTTATATAAGCAGATACAATCAAAGCTGTTAAATTTCCTATTTTATGCATTGAATTGGTAGATTGTAAATATCGTAGGGAAAGGTTTGAGGTCAGTTGAGAAACTACATCGTAAATTCTAGCAAGGATATATAAAATATTCCAGGATATGGAGAAAATATATTAGATTAAATCTTGTAACTACATTTCTGAGCCTATTAGCTTAAGATAACTTTGAAGTCATATGAAAAGGTGAAACTTTCAATCATCATCATCACACAGTATGACCTTGATAAAAACGGAACATTTCTGAACAGGTGTACCTAAAAACTGTGTTAGTCTTTTATACGATGGCATTAGTCTAGGATGGCATTACAGGGCTTGATCCAAAACCTGCTGAAGTCCCAGAAGGCTTCAGTGGAGACTGGAACATGTTCCCCTCTAGTCCAATGGACTTACTTCACCCTTCTTTTAGTTTCTTCATCAATTTTTTTTTTATTCTCTACTAACGGATAGTTTTGTTTTTTCTTCCCTTGTTTCCTTTCTTTTGCATATTTCTTAGGTTTTGGTGACATAGACCTGTGGCAGGACAAGTTGTGCTAAAGGCTAAGCCTCACATGCTATGGGACGCTTCGTGCTCTTTGGCCGTGCACTCAAATATAGTGTACGGCTCTTTACACGTTACTGCTCGGCCTTGTTTCCAGGAAGACTGCACCAGCACAGAGACCTCTTGATGCTCAGGGAGGGGTTCACAAGTGGTGTGGGGATGCAATCCCTTAAATAGCAGACTTATGCTGAGACCTTGGGGTAATATTGAATCTCTGCTGCATAGACCTCTGCTGTTGACAAGAAAAGAATTTTGATGTTCCAGTGTGTCTGATCTGTTGCTCTTACACTTCCTGACCTGAAATAACTTTCTTTTTCATTCCTAGCAACTGGAATTATTTCATCTGTAGAATTTTTCTCTTCTTTTGTCAAGTGCCTCATGCTGATATTTTATTTTTGTAGTTATTTGCCTTAGGCAGGGGTGCCCAAAGTCTAGCCACAGGTCATCTTGCAGTTCAGCTTCTACCCACCTCGACCTGGTGTTCAGGATTGAACAAAAAACTAGGTATACCTGCAAGCTTTATTAACTGCTTAGGGAAGACGGTACACACCGTTGTGTGTCTCCTGTAAATTTACATTTGTAAATAAATTTACTTAGTTCCCAGGAGCCTGATCCAACATCTACTTATGCCAAGAAGTGTCATCTAATTCAACAGCTGTAGGAGCAGGGCTTGATGGAGATCCTTGCATTCCCATCAGGCTGCAAAGGTGGCCCTGGCTACCACAAATTTGGGCACTCCTGATTACAAAATGAATAAATTCTTTAGCCATAGCTGTTTTCAAGAGCTCTCAGTTGTCCAAGCCACTGCGTGATTAAATTAAGGCCCACATTTAAACGTTTATTTCTAGACTGTTAGATGTCTATGCCAAGGGCAAGTAGATGAACATAGCTCTCATGTGAGTTTGTCTCTTGTAGATTGCTGCCTTCATAGCTGAATCCATGCAGAGCTGTGGAGGCCAAGTAATTCCACCTGTGGGCTATTTCCAGAAAGTGGCAGAGTACGTACAGCACTTCACAAGGGCATAACGGGAAAATTAACCAAAGAAACAGCTTTTTTCACTATAGATTTATCTAATCAATTCAGCTGTTAACCTCTTCTGTTCTTGGCTGTCTCTGGTTCATTTATGCTTATTGAAGAGTACGATTTCAATTCAATATTTTTATGGAATATCAGCTAATTTTTTTAGCTAGATCATTGCCATTCTTTAACTATCTTTAATCCTCAGCCGTAAGTTTGAAGGAAGTTGAAGTTAAACCAGTTATAATCCTGCAGTACCATTACAGTACTCCTATTTGACATTAAAATGTCAAATTTTTTCCTTAACATGTAGCATACTAAAAATTTCATAGCTACAAAATAGCTATAACTGTATTCTTTCTTTTTTTCCTAACTTGGTCTCACACTGTAGAATTTCTGTGGTGCAGACTGCCTTGTCCTTGATTGCCCAGCCGTGTTCTGCAGCACTAGACTCTCAAGGTATTGTGTTTGCTTTCAGGTATGTGCGTGCAGCGGGCGGAGTGTTCATAGCTGATGAGGTCCAGGTTGGCTTTGGCAGAGTTGGGAAGCATTTTTGGGCATTCCAGCTGCAAGGTGAAGACTTTGTGCCTGACATTGTCACCATGGGAAAGCCCATTGGCAATGGACACCCTATGTCTTGTGTGGTCACAACAAGGGAAATTGCTGAAGCTTTTGGTGCTTCTGGACTGGAGTATTTCAATACAGTAAGTTCATAGGTGAAGCTTTGCCTTTTTTTTCTTTTGGTGTGCATTTAGGAGTTAGAAGGTGATCAGATAACATCTGCATACATCACTGCATCACATGACTAAGAGCTCAAGTCAACCATAGCCTAGTATCTAAGAGCAAATGGAGAGGCTTTGAAACATGCTCTGTATCAAGTGGTACATATCATATGGACCAGCACAAGCTCTCTGGCAGGTCATGCATCTCAGCTCACATCCATACAGAACAATTCTTCCTTATGTCTCTTTCCCTCTCCCTCTCTGAAATGTTGATTATGTAAAATTTCATTTTCTAGGATAGGCTCTCTGCTGGTGAAGCTCATGCCCTGGCAGACCTTGCTCTGCAGCTGACACCTTACAAAACAATGACACTTTACCAGGAAACATTTCTTCTGCGTGCATGCCACAGAGGTTCAATCTTCTCATTTGCTGAGACCTCTTTCTGCTTCTGTGACTCAGCCTTCTTTCCCAGCTACCACAAATTTCTCTGTTTTTAATAGAGTTTAGATTCTCTGGTTCAAAATATATCAAATCCACTGCTCTTCCCAGGAGCATTTTGCCTGCACATGCAATCAGCCGAATGCTTCAGTCCTGAGATCTTCAAATTACTGCAACCTGAAGCTGAGGAAGAAGGAGCCCTTCTCTTGCCCAAGTGTAGGGGACAGTGGTCCGCAGCCTAAATGGCACAAAGTCCCTACCTTTTCAAGCTTTCCTCATGACATGCCAAGCAGGAGAGGGCAAGTGAAAACAACATGGATAGCCACAGATGGATGTTTTGTTTTGATGGGTTTTGGTTTTGATGGTGTGTTTTGTTTTGTCTTTGCTGTAAGTTTGGAGGAAATCCTGTGTCTTGTGCCATTGGCTTGGCTGTGCTGGATGTAATAGAGAAAGAAGATCTCCAAGGAAATGCCACACGTGTAGGAAATTATCTCCTGGAGTTGCTGGCTGAGCAAAAGGAGAAACATCCCTTAGTGGGAGATATCAGGTGGGTGCATTACGGCAATGTCAGAGAAGAAAGTAACTGTGCTAGAAAAAGCAACAAACTTGGTGTGAGTGGAGCACAGAAAAAAACATGTCATCATTTTGCTATACCTCTCTTTTAAAATGGACTATCCAAAACTAGTATTGTAAGGCAATATTTTTTTAAAAAAAGTTGTCCATCCATCTGCTGAATTAGTTGCAAACATAGCCACTAGAAAAGTTCTGGGAGAGTAGGAGAAAGAGCCATCCACATGCAATAACCATGTTGTCTGCACACCACTGGAATCATGCAGACCTTGTTCAAATCTCTGGTCCATTTCCCTGGGAGATGTTACAATGGATTTTCCTCATCTCATGATACTACCATGGATAATTGCCTTCAAGTTTTTTGGGGGAAGGTGTTGGGTTGTGGGGTATTATACTTCTTTGTTTTTCATTATTTGTCTCCCTGGCTTGTGATTTTCGGGATAAGAATTGCAGAAAATGATTCTGTCATTCTTATCTGGACATGTAGCTTTAATGAACCAGGTAAATTTATTTATCCAGAAATATCTGTTATCCCATTTGATTGTGTGAATTTGCCATAAGGTGACCAAAGACAGTCTCCTCTCTGATGCTCCTTCCCCCATTTGCGCTCCAGGGAAGGAAATTACAGTTGTTAGAAACTTGTTAGGTGTTGCATTTGCAGAAGACTTGGGTTACTGACACCTGACACTGGATTTCACTTGTCTTTATTTTTCTTTTCTGCTCCAGGGGTGTTGGATTGTTTGTTGGAGTGGATCTGGTGAAAGATAAACAAAAGCGAACACCAGCCACAGCTGAAGCCCTTCATCTTGTTTATAAGTAAGTAGCTCTCCTTCATCTTGTCTACAAGTAAGTAGTTCTTAAAGACTGTGTGCAATGATCAAGCCTTCCTAATATCCTCCAGCAGTTAGTCATTCATTTCATTTTAAATTCGTGTCTTTTTTGATAACGTTGTACTTAAAAAAGAAAACTTTGAAAATCTGTCTCAGCTTGAAGGAAGTGACAGGACACAACATAGTTTTACACCTGTGTCTAACACAGGTGTTTCCTCTTCCTACAGACTCAAAGAGCGTCAAATCCTTCTTAGTGCAGACGGACCCTACAGAAATATTTTAAAATTTAAACCACCAATGTGTTTCACAATGGAAGACGCAAAACACGCAGTGGAGACAATTGATGCACTTCTCACAGGTATGTGTGTCTTAGGGGTCAAAGGAATACTCTTTCTCGTTCATTTCCCAGTGAAACACCATCATAGCCTAGGCCACTACATGCAAGGGAAAGTAATCAACTGCGTTTCTTACCACTCGTCAAACTGCTGTTCTTAATACCAATTATTAAAAATAAATACAAAGCACTATATGAACTTCATCCAGACTTTTAGGCAAAATCTTGCTCTTGAGCTGTTCTCTCACAGACTCAGTGTTATTACTCATTTCTGGTCCCATATGCTGTTTGTTAAGGAGTGAATGTATTAATTCAGCACAGGTCTGAAAGACACTGGAGATACACTGGTGTAACCTTCCATTATGTGCTCTACATTTTCTTTTTTTTCTTTTTGTTTGGTTTTTAACTAGTGTACTGGAATGTGATTGTCTCACTCAAATTTAGCCTGGAGGTTTTCAGGGTCTATTTGTCTTTTACCTGAGGACTAACCCAGGGGAAAATAACATCAGTTTTACTGATAGTATTAGGGCTCTTGCAGCCTGTTTTATGTTAAATGCTCCCATCTTCTGAGAGTATAACACTCTTAGTTAGACTTCCGTGAACCTGCTGGACAAAGGCAGAATTCCACTCTGAAAGGTCTCTTTGATAAGCCTGTGCTACAGTCAAGCTATTAATTTTATTATTTTCTCTAAATACCCCCAAGCTATGCAGTCCTGATAGATTACCTTGCCTCAAAAAAATGTCTTAAGAAGTATTCATCACTCTTCAGTTTTCCTTCTGTGTGATAAATGCCCAGAGGAATAGTTGATATTTTTAGCTTCAGCCAGCTACTAAATAGACTGTATTCTTACTTACTCCCCCTTCTTTTTAATTTAATTATTTTATTACTTCTTTTTCAGAAATGGAAGAGGCCACTGGAATGAAGGCTGAAAATAATGCACCTACAAATGTACCGTGTAAAAGAAAAGTATGTTTTAAAATTTTTTTAGCTCTTTTTCAGATAGGTGTTTGGCAAAGCAAGTATAAATTATTTTGGTAGAACATGCCTTCATTTTTGGAAGCGTGAGTGGCTCTGTGCCTTGAAACTGAGCTCAGAGAGTAACTCACTACTAGAAACCTGAGAGGATTTACCCTGCCTCACCAGGTTAGATCTAAAAAGAGCTGAGTAATCCAGACCTACAACATGTTATAAGCAAGCCCCTTGCCTTATCTGCCCACATGCAAACAAGACCAACCAGACTTTGGGCTGCACAAAGTCATGAGCCCAGCAGTCAGCAACTACTGGTTCTTGGTATTACGTGCTGTGGAAAGATATTTGGCTTTCTAAGCCAGCCTGCAGCCTGGAAGGTGTCCAAGTTTTCAGAGAGTTCCAGGGGTTTTGTTTCCACCATAGCTCTTTGAGTAGGAATGGCTGACACACATCCAAATTAGGACTTCTTAGGTTGCAGCCCCAGCTTTAGGTAAATCACATATGATTTCTCACACCCTTAAAAGCATGTCACCCTCTGTACAGGAAAGCTTGCTGAACTGCCCTTTGGTGGGTTTCCTAGTGGTGCTGTGGGGGTGGGAACGCAACAGCTCCGCTGCCTAGGGGTGTAGTAATTAATCAGGGACCTGATGAGTTATTGGTTATATATCTAGATTTTACTAGGTTTGGAGTGCAAGCCTACTCTTACAGACATTTTTATGCAATCAGTTCAATTTCTTTCAGAACTAAGAGGATGTGGCAATAATAGAGAGTCAGGCAGAGCTACCTAATGGGAACCAGGTCCAGTGGCTGCCTGGTGGAAGACACACATGTGCCTCCACTGATGTCTCCTTTCTGTTTCAGACAACTGAAGACAGTTCTCAACCAGAAGGTGCAAGTGAAAGCATCGGCCACATGAATGGATCTGCCTGTCGGCAAGAAAATGGGATTTATTCAAAAAAACGCTCAGTGCCAAGTAAAAGAATAAGAACATGAAGAGGGAAAGTTTCTTCACTCAGTTTGGATTTGTGTCCATCTTGCTTTTGAGATGAAGAGTGCAATAGTCTGAGTCCTAGGATCTGTTTGAAGCCTAGTCATGCCTTCCATAAACTGGCTGAATTCCTATTAGCTTCAGTAGGTTTAAAATACCTTTTCAGATACATGAGACCTGTGCCATGTGGCTTGAAATATAGATGTGACAGAATGGACAAGTGATAGAAAAATACCTTGGTGCTGATGGCAGGCATGACATAGGTACACAAACTTGGTGAAAACTGCAGATTTACCCATATTATGCAGAATCTGATTTGCTTAACTGCCATAAAGCAAATGCCAATCCTATTAAGTTTAAAAATATATGCTTAACCTGTTATTTTTACAATATTTTAAATTTCAATATGTAATATTGAGATGTTAATTACTTCCCATGTTTTAATGGCTGAATTTACTAAACAATGCTTGAGAAAGAAATCAGTATTATCTTCTAGTGTAACTTAGGTCCTATGGACCATATTCCCAGGTGATGTAAATTGGAGTAGCTTTGCTAAGGCCAGCAATGCTCTATTAAGAGTCTACCACTCTATGTGTGGAGACACGATGTCTATGCAGGGCACTCTCACTATAAATTCAAATAAAATGAAGAATCTAATTTTCTATGAATAAAGCAACTTTTATAAATATTTAGAGAGAGTAAGATTTTAATTTTTTTTCCAGATGCTTATAGATTAAATCCTATCGGTCTATAAATCATGCAAGTATATGTAAATTCAAACACTCTGATTGATTGAATTTAACCTGAAGGCCTCTCAAAATGAGGTTCCCAGGGACAGCTGAGCTTCATTCCCATGGATTTTAGTTGTTTTGAGAGTTGTGGAAGTTACTGCCTGATCCTGCCAAAGCAGTGCTGGTACTTTTTGTCAGTGGTGATGAAGAGTTGCACACCAGTCGCATGGGATCCTGACACTGCTAACACTGGGTAGATTACTAAAAGGAGAGGACCACTGCATAAACCATGCATGCAACCAGTGCCTGTCTGTGCTGCAGATACTTCAGACTGACTTCCCTCGTTGTGAGTGTTAAATTTCAATGGCAGCATACAAGCCCTGCTTCTCTTTCTTAATACATGCACAACTCCATGCCATGGAGGACAATGAGGGCTTTCCAAATCGTTTATACTTCAGAAAAAAATACAAAATGTATTTATTTCTTCTTCAATTTTAAACCCCTAAATTCTGCTGTTTCTTAATTGCTGCTAATGATCCTACTGATATGATTGAATATTGAGCACTTTATCTAATTTCATGTTTTCCACAATTTGCTACATTAATATTGATGTTTCTGGTGTAATGCTTTCCAACATCCAAAAGCTGGCTTATTTTCTGTTTCATGATCCTTGAATAATTCTTCCATAGAAATAAATCTCTTGTTTGTAATTACGATGGGTTTTTTTTTGTTTTTTTTTTGTTTTAATTTATTCTTCAGTAACACCTATTTGCTGAGGGCAGTAACTTCAGTTTTAGCTGGAGGTTGTCCCCATGCCAAAGCAGAACTGACTAGGCTGTGTTTCCTCGAGGCACTCAGCTGTTGGCAGCTCTTACACTTCAAGCCAAATGTTGCCTCAGCTGCCACAGTTCATTCCCTGCTAACTCTGCCCTGGGAAGGACACCACAGGTCTTTTCCAAAACGAAACTACACAAAGAACTAAGTGAACCTAATTCGGTATGTCTAAAGGCACAGTTTAAGTCACTCTGTGTATGGAGTGCCACTTCTTACATTACACTTCATCCACTGGGTGCAGCAACAAGCAAGCAAATATTTGTGTGATTTATTAGAAGGCTTAAGCTCAAAGGCACAGAGCCCACCAGTCTGTACTATGACACCAGCTGTTGTGGCAGGTCATTAATATTTAATTTTCAAAAGGATGTCAAAGAAATAGACTTAAAAAATCCATTTAACCTAAATCTAAGGGTGGCAGGGGGGGTGGTTTGAAGATTGCAGCCTCATAAACGTAAGGGGCCTGTTTCTGCCTACTTCTCCCTGTACCTGTGCCTTGGTTCTGCATGTGCTCAAAATATTTGGAACAACCATTGCTCCAATTCACTTGTGTTTTTCACCCAGCTTCTACTTCACAAGTCAGAAAGTTCTCTACCTCTTGGTTTTGCTCATTTTGCAAAGTGCAGGTTACCTAGAAAATTAAGTGTTCTGTTTTCTTTAAACAGGAGAGGCTATCACTCCTATGATGCATAGTAAAAAGAGCCACTATCCTTTAAATGGAGGGACAAATCCAACAGTTATCAGTCCAGTTGAGCTGAACCTACTGAACTTACTATTGCTACATCAGTGTTCTCACTGTATCTTAGAGTTCACCCACAAGATTATGCATATTCCCTACTGTGAAGGCCTTACCAATTAGAAGAGCCTGACTAAAGGATGAGGAAGTGGAAGCAGAAATAATTAAGGCTAAACACAGGGACCACAGTTCCAGTCAGCTGAAGTGATCAAATATATTCCCTTCACTAAACAGGCAAGGCTTTTTTTTCCGTTTCTGACTCCACTTCCTCCTTTTCTTCTTTCTACCTCTCCTTTCATGGCTGTGCAAGTCCTGGTTTCAGCCATGTATTTCAACCTCCACCCTAGCCCTTCCAATCATCAGACACCTCCACAAGACAGTTCCACTCACTAAGCTTGCAGAATAAAAATAACACCACACCTTTTCTCCCCAAGTTTTCTCCCCAGGTTTTTTCCCCAAGGCTAAGGAACAGCCTCATGCAGGAGTAAGAGACAATGAAGGCAGGAGGAAGGAAAGGCAGGAATCCATCCCAAGTAGACATCACGATGGAGTTAGTTACTTGTATCTTCACTCTAGCTCATCATCCTACTGAAATCTCAATCAAGATAATTTGATTGCATTCTCATAATTTGTCACGATTTTTGTCACTTTTATATTGCACATTTATACTTTTAAACAAACAGACCAGTTAGAACAAGGGAACAAGCATGGACAGTGCTTGCTGCAAATACTGATGAAAATGTGACAGTGAGAGTCTGAATACACTGCCAGTTAATTCTGCTGCATAAAAGAAAGCAGGATTGAGACTCTGTGGAGTCAGGAAGCTGTGCCTTAGACAGCTCTGTTCTGGAGAGAAGAATCAGTATCCAAAGCTGCTAGGTCAGCACAACACTGCAGAACTGCCAGGGAAACAGAGTATGCCCCATGTCCTCATCTGGGGAGAAAAGCCTCAGTATTACCTCTATAAAAAATTACAGTGGGGCTACAATGAAGAGAGAAATTATGCAGGGGTATTATATTTTGTCTGTTGCTTTTTAGATGAATGGTTTCTTAGGCATACCACAGTCTCTTCTCAGATAATACATTTATAATCTTCACAACCATTAAGCTTGGTGGCTGGGAAATAACAGACAGCCCCAACACACCCAAGTCCAGAAAAGTCCCCACGCATACATCCAGAAGCAGCAAGCTCTGATTATATCTTATAAAACAAGGGAGGTAAATGAAGGGGACCAAGGGAAAAGCCTGAAAAACTTATTTTACATGTATCGCCATGATGCACAGGGTATTTTTGTTTAAAAAAAAAATAGAGACAAAAATTCATTTTTAATATGGTGAGAGTCTGGATCAAATGTCTGACTAGGGCGATAATTTCAGCACCAACAAGCAAAAAATGACACCTAAAAAAAAAACCCCAAACATATATAACTAAGTGGATGCCTCTTGCAAAATGAATTTGTACAGGTATTTCTTGTACAGTAAGCCCCCAGTGCTGCAGCGACTCTAAGCTAAGAGCTGAAAAAAACAGAGTGTGTTAAGGAGGAGGCATTAGTAATACACGAGAGAAGACCAAGTAAGGCACTGGGACATAAAATTATGTACCAGGTATATACACATTGAAGCATATTGCAGCTGCATCTTTGACCTTCCTCTATGGGCTTTTTCTCAATTTAATAAAACAACTTTGAAAAGAAAAATGTTTCTTATACTCGCAAGCAGAGCAAATTAGCTCATAGCAGCAGAAAGGTTAGTTTAATTTTCCAGGTTTCTCAGTGATGACTTCAGCAGGTGTTCTAGTAGTGTCTCTTTTCACCCTGGACCTGGCCTGTGCTGCTGCCAGCCAAGCTCTGCCAGAAGGATTATGCAAGGGAACACAAGGCCAAATGACCGTGACGGGATTTCCCTATCTCTGCTACCCACACACATTTGTATTTTCCTACCTGGAAAATTTGATTTTGTTGGCGCCTGTGGTTCAGCAGAAAAGCTGAATTAGAAAAGGCAAGTTATATCTTTGCATTTCCCACTGCCTTGCTGTATGCCTGGGCTGTGTCACGTCGTTTCTGTAGGCCTCGGCTTCCAGAGGTGCAGGGTCTCTTACAAGGGCCAGGAGACACAACTCTGCAGAGGAGGACTCTTCATGCTGGTATTTCATAAGAAAAAACATTTGGGCCTAAATGAAAACCCCAGACACAAAGCTCTAAATGTTTAAAGTGTTCAGGGAGCTTTGCAGCTCAAGACCAATGTGCACTAAAGAGAAGAGTCTTCAGTCTCTCCCAGCTCTGCTCACAGCCATTCATGTGTCTTAGGTAAACACTGCTCCAATATCACAATGACATACATTTACAACAATATCAAATTAAAAAGTAAATTAAAGGAAGGGAAAGGGAAAGAACATGAAACAGTGTGTTTTGGCACAGCACTGAAGATTGCTAAAAGTCTTTAATAATCGGCAAGGCAGAAAGTCCTGGGGTCACATGAAAGGATTGCTGGCTTCAGCCTGCTATTGATCCATTACATGGCTCAGATAGTGACTTAACATCTTTACATCTCTATTTACTTCCACGTATAAGAGCAGCTGTAATAACCTTTATTATGATTTGTAAAGGTTATTCACCTTATCGGGAAAAATACTAATGATACAGGACTGCAAGACCCAAAGTACAGTAAGCTCAATTTACTTATTGGCAGTTATCTCATTTTATTCCTTACTTGCCTGTGGTTTTGTCAGGGAATAAACCCCTCTGATGGGCAGTGCATAATCAGAGACTGATTATGTTAAATATCAGGAAGCAATGAAGAGACACAACCACAGAACCACAGGGACAAAAGTAGTCTGGCTAGCATCTCCAAGGAAGCTTGAAGGTCTGTAAATACATTTTTGGTTGCCACAAGACACTTCTTTAAACAAATAGAAAGCTTTTGGTATCCATTCCTTAGTTTCTTCATTCTAGTCACAAAATAAGGCACGAAAGGAGCTCATCTGGAAAATGCGCTGCTAACACGCTCCAGTGGCTGGCTCTTGGGAACAAAGGTTTCTGTTCACAGTGCTTATAACCAGCTCTCAATTAAGTTAGCTTTCTTCTATTCTCTGTTAGGCAAGACACGGGACTTATAAATCATAAATAAATGAGACCATAAGGACAGACTATATTTTGCACATTCACCTTTGAAGAACAGCATTTGAGTGCAGATGAGACCTACAGATCTCTGAGACAGGACCAGATTCGCTTCCAAATTATGCCTCTATGCAAAAATAATCACAGCATTATTATATATATCATTATATATATCATTAACCACAGTTAAATGAAGACACTGGGTTTTTTTCCAAATGCCAGTAGAAAAATAAATCACTTCCAGTATAAGCTAGATATGATGTAAGAAAGTTGTTTTCTGACACAGAGGTTTAAATACAACAAATACCTACAGGTAAGGACTGCATCTTCATTCTCTTGTTTAAAGTGCCTTAAACTACTTCCCAATTCATGAGAGAGGTTGGAGAGTCACCTGCAAGCACTGCATGGAACTATTTGCCCACAAATGCACATGGCTTCATACAAAATCCTGAAGACATTTCCTTCATGCCTGTTTTCTTACTTGCTGCATCCCAGTGAGAGTCCTGTTCTTTTTTTACTGTACCTACCCTACACTGTAAATCTTTTCCCAGTTTGGGTTTGAGAGCAGGGGGATGGGACACACTGGAAAGCATGCTAAGAGAGCACTTCATATTGCAAACATTCCCTCTTCCCATAGTACAGTCAAAGCAGCATAAACATTCAGGTGCTGCTCAGTACCCATCTCTAGGTATATTTTCTCCTCATTTTTTTTGTCTTCCAGCATCATAAACTTGCCGAACATCTTCTTCTTCCTTATCTCTCAAATATTTTCTACTAAAAATAGTGCCTTCTGTGAAAATTTGCTATATAACATTCCAGAAGAACAGTCTAGAAGAACAAATAGCAGCTGTTTATACTAGCATTTCTTCTAGAAATAATATGTGTGCATGTACATTATGCATATATGATTAAGTTTGTGTATATTTAAACATATATGCACAAAGGCATACAGGAACATACATACAGACATGTTCCAAAGCAATTTATCCGTGAAGCAAGCCATTTATACTCAATAAATGTAATATGAAAACAGAGGGAACCTCCATTGGACATATTTTTGAGATAAAAAAAAGAATTTTTACAAAGGGAGGGGGGCTTCAGTAGAGACTGATACTGGCAGGTGAACCCCTTAAGAATATTTCATCTTACTGCTGTCACAGGAAAAGTTATTTCCACAGGTAGCAAAGAAAAGGAAAGGCCAGTAAGGTACATGTAGGCCAGTGCTGGAGAAGAAGGAAATACTGTCTAAGTACAAATCCTGAAAAACAGAGACTTAAAAGTGGGGTTGACAAATTAGGCTACATTGACAACAAAACCTTTGCTTAACAGCCCAGGTCTTGATTGCATGCCATTCTTCAAATTGATAAATCTTTGCACCAAAACATGTTATATGGATCAACCTGGTTTACCAGGTTTAATAGTGTCAGAAATGGGTTTTTGCGGAAGACCTCGCAGCCAAAAAATGCATTAGAGATCCTTGAATCATTAAATGCCTAGAGAATGCCTGTAAATAAAAACAGCAAGGCTTCTTCATGCAGGAAAATTGTTGGAAGCTACAACCACTTTGAGACCTTTCATGCAGTCCTTCAGCAGAGTTTATCTTCCCTGGTAAAACCTGGCAACATGTTGTCTTAGGCATCAGACTTCATGGTCTTGAGCTTTCCTAAGGTAGAGTGGCTCTGCTCTGGGGGTGGGTGTGGGGCTGTAAGTCTTTGCACCTGCAATGATGCTACAGTTTGCAGAGTTCAGACACCTGTAACCCTGCTGCTCAAGTGTCTGAGACCAGTGTTCCACATGGATTATTTAGCTCTCTGAAAAGAAAATTCTTTCTCAACAGGTAAGACTATGGCACCTACAGGAATATTTGCCAGAAGGCCTAGAATCTACAAAATTGCCTAGATGAAAATTATCTTTCCGCTCACTTTTCCTCTCACCTTCCCACCACATTCAAGAAAAAAGTGTCTGGAGAGAAATGAGCACAGCTAACTTTCCTCATCACCTTTGCCTAAGGCCATTCACAGACTGCCCTCCATCCTGCCTTGTTTCAAGGCAGGCTTCTAGGCCAGTTGCTAGGGGGCTGAAAGTCAAAGATGGCAGCTTTGGCATGTCCAGTAACAATCCCCCTGTGCTTGCTGAATGGTGAATTACCTCAAGACAGACCATTCTTTCTTTCCTGTTTTTCCAGACTGGTTTCTATTCAATTAACTGCTTTATACTTACACAATAAACAACTCCAAGGCTTGCCCAAATACAGTGTTCACTTCTGCAATAACATCCGTCAGTCGCACCCGCATTTTCTACCACCTTGTTTTTTTGCCTTCACTGGATGAATAGTGCTTCATTTGCAATGTCTCCTTGCAGAGGAAACACGGCTTTTGGCTCCTTTTGGCTGATCATGACTTGCAGCAGGCTGCTCAAGGGAGAAGGCTCATGGCAACTGAACCATAGGCATGAAGAGCAGATCAGATGGGGAGAAAGTGGTGGCACATTCCAGCCCATAGGCAACAGATTGTCTTAAGCAAGAGGCAAACAAGAAATAAAAACAAGGAAGCAGAAGAGTCAATATGACTTTAGGCACCTTCTAAGTGCACAACAGAAGGACAGATGGGAGAAATTGCTGCCAGCCAATGGAACATGTTGCAGTGCCAGTGTATTTCCATGCCATGCAAATGTCCATGTGGAGATTAATACAATGCAGCTCCTAGTACGGACTTGCTGAGGGCCTTAGAGCAACAGCGTTGCCTCATCTCAGCCCCAGGAATCTCTCCCAGTGAGGATGCAATGATGGCTTTCTTGAACTGGTTGAAGTTTTTTGGCAGTACCCAAGTGTTCCCTCCATAAAAGCCTATGCAGCTCCTGATGGTGCATCACGTCTGCCTCATCCCCACTGTTACTGAACAAAACAACACGCAACAACCCTTCAGCACATGAGTTTTCCAAAAGATGATCTACTTTCCATGGAAAGACACACACTAGCGACTTAGGAAGATCCAATTCCATTGGTTTGAAAAAAAATTCTTGTTTCTCACAGCAGTAGGAAATTTAATTTTGCACTGCCTATCTTCCAAAATGTTTTAGTTCTCATAATTTGTACAATAGTAGTGGAAAAAAGAACCTTGTGACTCTGTTATCAGTCCATTTTATGTAACATGTTTGCAGTGAATGATTAAACAAAAAAGATTATTGCTTAGTAAGTTCTGAGTAGTTGCCCAGAAATCATGCATGCAGAGCCAAATACTACCGTTGATGTTTAGGCACTTTTAAAAGGATTAACTAAAGTAGACAGTGCCAAAATTCATCCCTTGAACGGGGAGGTGTGCTTGCCATCGAAATGTCAGTGACAAAGTCAACATTGATTTGAAACTTGACACGAAATGCACCAGGATCATCATTCTCTTGTTGCTTTAGAGATTGGTGCTAACGTACACTGAAGGGCAAACACGTGGTGATGAAGTTGGGATGGCCATGGTTCTGGCAAATAGGGATGTGTACATTCATGCCTTTGACAGTTCTCTTTGTGTTCCCTTTATGGATATCATAAACATTCATGTGACTCACTAGGCTGGTCAGGAATAATTTACATCTGTAATGCTCTGAGTGCTGTTAACAGAGATTTCATTATTTAAGTTTCAAATGGTCCCTGAGTTGCTGATTACTTTAAAATTTTCAGATCAGGCATATCAAAAGTTCTGCTATAAATACTTGGGCGTACACTATCACAGAAGAATTGACAAGGTTCTCTATTACTATAAAAATATGGGGGGTTAGTGCCAGCTCACAAAATGTTCTGAAAAGCAAAACCAAAATGAGCTACAAATGCCCCTGCAGGTTTTATAACTAATTATCTTTATTCAATGTTTTTGCAATTTGCTCAAGTCTAATGGAATGACTTGTCTGTACTTGTAAGTTAATTCTGACCAGGACAGAGTAAACGTACATTGCAATAACTATTGCAGAATAACTCATGTGTGAAAACTTGTTCTGGAATCAGTTTGCCTTCTTCCATTTCAGATTAATTCACTCACTCTGAAAGGAAGAGTTTGGGATCTGACACATATCAGAATTGAGATCTCCTTTTTCAGATGTACTTCAGTTTGATATTTTCTCCCACTGTTCTTCCTTTTTCAGTAGGCTTTTTGGCATACATTTAAGCTTTGCAGGGAGAATAAAACGAATAAAAATGAAGGGAGTCCTTCTGGAGAACCTCTTATTTATTGATTCCTGCTGGCATTCGTGAATTACACAGCAGATATTTTAACTAATGTTCTTAGGGTATCTGTGCCTTTGAGGTTCAGAACTTCAGGACCACAGTACTCAAGACCCCTCTGTAATTTGCATAGCAGACTCTATCTTAATTACTCTGAAAGGAGTTGGGGGAGGATCAGCTTGGACACTACAACAGCACAATGAATGACCATGGCATCCAGTAACATTATTTTTAGAGATATGCATAGTTTTGCTCAAGATTTTGGTTGCCATAGTCTTCTAGAGACTCTGAACACACCAATGATGACACTAGGAATCAGAATCAGTGTCTCTTTAGACAGTGTTTTACTCCTTTTGTCTGCAAGAGAGATTGGAAATGAGCTCATTTCCAGCACTTCATCTGTAAGGAATTTCAAATAACCTATATGTGCTACCCTTTATTTCACATGAAAATATCCAGCCAGAGCATGATATCCAGCAGACTGAACTCAAGGACATGGAATAACAGCAGGAGGTCTTCACTGGTGTTTCATTAATTTGTAATATTCACTAATTTGTAATATATAGTAGGATCAATCTAAAATAGACAAGGTGTTTCAGGTTATGAGAGACTATCTTCATTGCTTATGACTTCTTACTTATGACTTGATACCTGCTCTGCATTAATTCATTGCCTCCATGGACTGTTCAGTTTTAAAATGCTGGGAAGCACTTTTCCTCAAGAATGTAAGCATTTCAAAGGTCTGGAGCAAGCTCTCAGAGTAAGAGAGACGGAGGAAAGAGCGTGCATGTCCGTCCTGAAACATGCACGTAAATATTTGAACCTCACAGAGCTTTCCACATGAAAGGATGTATCAAGCTTCTCTTCCTCATCAGCTCTATTAAGCAAGTCTCAAATCTGTTAGGATGTATCATATTCCCAGATGGTATTAATTACTGTGCCATTTCTGGCCTCAGTGAAGTCGTGCAAGTCACAACAGCCTTGGCTCATTATCTTCATTCACAGTCCTGCTTCCCCCATCCCATGCATTTTAACAACTGTATGAAACATGTAGTGTTTTACACCCAAAGTACACAGATAGCCTGAGGTACAAACCTACAGTCGATAAATTTGCTCCAACTCACACACTCTCCAGTTATGCTATCTTGTACTAACCTAACATAAAATGAAGTACCAACACAATTTTTTTAAACGATTGAAAGAATTAGCAGTTTGGCTTGCAAGCAAGCTCCATGCTGGATCCACTTCGTTCCTAGCATTAATTTCCTTTGGTGCTCAAAACCTTTAAAGAATTCATTTTTTCCCTCTGGTTTCTTCATTGTCAATGTACAAGAGAACAACCTCTACTATTCTGTAAAATTTACTTGATTCATTCTTTTCTAGACAAAAATTATCAAAAATTACGAGTTGAGATCTCCAATAATCAACATATTCTCAAAAAAAATTGTCATATATTAGAATATTTCTTTGTCTTTTACTTTCAGGCTGTGTTCAAAAGCTTTCTGTGAAGCCACTTCAGAAAACTTTTTTCAGAAAAATTCCATGGACATGATCAACACTATCTGGTGAAACACACTTTCAAGGAACACATCTAAACCTGCACATTTTAAAATAAAAATCTGGGTGAAGAACTTCTCCTATATGCTTCATCTGTTAAACTTAGAACTGCTATTGCACAGACCTATAATAAACTTGGAAAGAGAAAAACACCCTTAAGAGCCGTAGCATTAGGCTAAGCCTCACTTCCTAAATCCCCCTTGTCAAGCCCACAGAGGGTCTGCTCTAGAGTTGGTTGTCTTCTGCTCTCTGTGACATTACTCCCTCCCAGTGCTGTCCAACATGATCAAATATTTCCCTGCCCTCGCAGGCACCCAGCCCTCCTTGCATCACCCCAGTGACAGACTATAACAACGCCTCACATGCTGGGGAGCACGTGGTGTGTCAGGCAAATTCATACCTGCTCAGTACTGAAAGCTCTTCACAGTCATGCTCAAGGAAACCAAAAAGCTGCCAAGAGAAAGTCGTAACTGCTATGAAACCCTCAGGCCAGAGAGGCTATCAGGATGACAGGGGCTACCTGGAAAAACACAACTGGCTCTGCTCTACAAAAAGCAGAAATTGTTTCACTGAAGCAACTGTTCCCTCCAAAACATCACAGCCTTGCAGTTAGCCATGGGGCCACCAGGCCTGGAAGTGCCCAGGGCACAGATTCTTCCCCACCATGGCCCTGGGACACAGGATATTGTTTTAGGAGCTTCTGCTCTTTCCTCTGGTGTACCCCAAGCTCCCTCCTGGAAGGTTGTTCTGTTTTGGTTAGGCTGGCAGGGAGAAGAAACTTCTTCAGTGTGAACAATCACATTCACTATCAAGAGTGCAGGAACAACCTGGTTCTTTCCAGCTGGAAATAAAGCTCAGATAACTTTAGGCTCTGTCTATGGTTAGCAGTGCCTGCAAACATTACTGGATAAAGCAACTCAGCTCTCTGTCCTATTAAATTGTTCTCAATAGATCTCACATCATGCATGGTGCGTTTCATGCATGATGATGGCCCACAGCTTTTTTCCAAAAAAGTATTTGTCCTGGATAAAATTAGGGAGTTGGTGCCAGTAGACTGTTCCCAAATGGCAGGTTGGATGCACTCATCATGCTCTTGGAGGCTAACATCGATGTGAGCCATTCTGAGTCACAGGAACAGGTGACAAATGGTTAGGAATTTTTATATGTTAGTACGAAACCTCTAGGTCATTTGCAGCCTTACATCTTCTACTACTCTCATAGCTGCTGCTTTTAAGATTGAAAACACAAGCCTTAAGTCCTTATGCAATTGTTTGTCTAAATTTATGTGGGAATTTACAAGTTAGCACAGGAACAATTGGTTTTTAATTACTTAAGTTAACCTGAGTCTCAGAAAAACATGGATCTCAATGCAAACTTTGTTGGTTGAGACCATGTCTAATTTTACTATAAAGCAAATTATGCAACAGGATAACCTGCTTACTGTGTTGGTTGAGTCACCTTCACCACAGGCTTTCACAGGAGATGATATAACATCCTTGGAGGCTTACAGAATTAGTGACTGTGCATTGATTGTGTGACAGGAACAATGTTGGACTGGAACACAGAGAGGATGTAGCCTAAGCTCTGGGTATGTGATTTCTGTTTTTTTGCTGCAAAGCCCTCAGGCACAGGGAAAACAAACATAAAATGATGTGCATGAAACCATACATGTGATTTGTATTCCCCAAAATAAGGTGGGTAATCAGGTTTCTTGGAGCACATGTTAGACTGAAACAAGTAGTCTAAAATGACTGACACTGCTTTTTGTTCCCCCTTCCAATTCATAAGTTCTTGAACCATCTTGGTACAGCAAAGGTTCAGTGACACCTGCGTCCTTCAGGAGCAACAAGCTTTTGACCTCTCCCATGCAAGAATTTCATGGAATCTGTAATCACAAAAGCTGGCTCTTTTCCTGGGCTGTGTATGATTCAGGCTAACCAGAGGGCAGAGGGAGCAGTGGCCAGCAGATATGCCCTGCAGAGGTGGTGAGAGCACGACTCAAACACTATCCCCTTAAGCTATCATTTAGCTGTTTTGCTGCATCTAGTTGTTGCAAGCTCTTTTGCTTGATGTTTAATTTCTTACTGAACCTTGAGCGACCTGGTAGGACAAACTACATCAACCATGAGTAATCATTTGTTTGTAGCTAGTTACTGTTAACACTACCAGGTAGCTTAGTCAATAACAACAAAAAAGTCAAAACATTCAATAAATACTCTCTACCTGAATTTAGAGGATATCCTTCTTTTGTGAATTTGATGATTGAGGAAATTAACAAGTGCTGTGGAAAAGGTGGACATCATTGTGGAGCAGAGCTATAAACATATAAATTACTATATATGTGGATTTCTATTAGTTATGGTTTGTACCAGTTTCTGGTCTTGCTGCTTGATCCTGTTTTGTCAGACTTAATCTAGAGCTCTCCTGCTGCAAATTTTGTCTCTGATCTCTCCCTCTTCCTCCTTTCTTTCTTTAAAACAAATATCTGAAAGCAGCACTTTTTATGGTGGGTCCTGAGATGCAGAATTACCTTCTGCTGACATGTAGCTCATTTTTCCAATCCCAGTTTCCAAACAATACAAGCACCATCTATTTATCTACCCACATATATGTCTGTCTGTCTACTCAAAGCTATATTACTGTGACTCGTGTTAACTCCAAGTTGTTTCTTCAACTTAACTCTATTTATTTTCTATCCCTTTCAAATAAATGTTCTAGTTTAGCTGGAGGTTTCAGGCATGAGGTGGGACTGAATGTATTAATAAATCAAATCAGGTAACCCTGACTGTATTTTTTGGTCCTTTACTCCTGTGAATTTCCTTAGGGTTTATCAGGATAATATTAAGTGGCTGCATCTCACTATTGAGTTGCTTTATTAAGTTTCATTCAAAGTTTCTGGGGAACTGTCATTTGTGTGTTTAGTTATGTAGTACCTGGAACTTCAAAACCCTAATTCAGACTTAAGGTTCCTACAACTGCTACTAAAATACAAAGTGCAATCACTGGTAAATATTCGCCTCCACAGTACACTGGCAAAAACCAATCTGGTTTTGGATACCAAAATAAAAGAAGGAATTGTGGTTTTAGGCAAATACCATGGTTTCCTGGATTATACAACTTGCATAGCATGTCTGCATGTCACCGGGAAGCCCATTTCAGTACTGTTTGCACTGCATTACATTAGATGTAAATTAGAAAGAGATAACCAAACTTCAAAGCATTTATAGGAGAATTACTTCAGTTTGGTTCAGGTTATCTAAAAGAGTTTGTCTGTTTTTAAGACTGGGTAGCTACATTCACTCTTTATCCAGAATAATAGCAAATCTCCTACAAAAATATCCAGGAATTTTCCCAGATACATGGAAACATTGGCAGCACCAGGACACAACACTGTTTACAGGTACTAGGAATGTAGTTAACAGGAGAGTAAGTCCATGTCTTGTCTGAAAAGAGTTAAATAATAGTTCCATAGAGTACAGGGCAGAGGTACATCAACAGTCCTTTGCAGGAACGAACTGCCAATAAAATTTCTGATCAAAAGAGTTTCAAACCCATGCAACCAGCTCCAGGCCCACAGAGGCATGTCAGACTGAGATGTGGTGAGAAGGAGTCACTTCAAAAATCCTGTTCTGTGCAGGAGTCTTTAAGTGAGAGAGCCATCCCTCTTAGCTACCTTATTATTATGGTAGAACGACAGCAAATCTGTTTAAATAATAGATTTTGCTTCAGAAACTGCTTCCAAACCAAACACATTTGTTCAAATTATCAGTTTCAACGTTTTTGACTAGATTTTGCAAGTCCAGTGTACATAAAAGAGAAACACTTAAATAGAGGGACTGACCTTTTCACTCTGCAAGCAGAGGTTTCAACAAAGTCATGCCTGATTACAAGTTTCAGAAGATTTCAAAAGTTTTGAAAGACTCTGAGGTATTTGTGAAACAGAACCTGGTTTTTTATGGCTTGTTCCAATGTTGACATGTACTGAGAGGCAAAGCAGGATCTGGCACTCCAGCTAATCCAGCAAGCTGACTTAGAAGCATAACTGGAGACTAATAGGACACTGTCTCACACAGACTAACAGCTGATAGAGTCTCTTGGCCAATCTCCTTAGTCTGGTGTCTTCTGTTTTCTTCTCAAATGTAAAGTGAGGCTTTCTAACTAACATTGTTACTGCTGCTCAAGTATTCATGTCTGCATTATCTATTTCCAGTACAATCAGCAATAGCAGTGTAAATATCTCAGTTACAGTCTCTCCTCTATGCTTATATCAGACAACAGTAAATAAGATGTTGCCTTACACAGAAAACAGAGAATTTTGCAGATGATGTTGAAGAGGAGATACCCATGAATCAAAGATGGTACCAAAGATATTTCACTTTCAATGAACCATGTTCCACTTAGAGGTTTCCTAAGAAACAAAGAACTGAGATTAAAGATAGACCCTCAAAGACATGCTCTCTAGCATACAGCAAATGAAATGTGCAGCAGTTTAACCAGAAGGCTGTTCCAATTAATTAAGTCTGTACCAGAACAAGAGCTTGGTCATTTTTACACACAGTTTTACCTGAATGTAAACCACTGGAACAATATTGATTCAACATGAAAAAACATGAAATACCACTGTCTAAAGTGAAGCATTTCCAAAATGATCACAAAAGTCCCAGAGTCTCTCCTGTTGCCAAAGTAAATTATATTTATTGCATTAACTTTATTTAAAAATATCTCTTCAGCTGGGGGAGAAATTTGGAGCCAACTGCCCTCCCTCTCAGCGTGTGTAAGTGATAATGACAGGTGAAAATGCACTATACAGTAGCTTCATATTTCTATTCCCAGAATCTATGTCACTTTCTATTTTTGAGAGCTGACTGAGTGTTTACTAGGCTACGCTTCATCCCCCTCCTTCCTCTGTGCCATAACCTTGTAACCCAAGATGCTGGTGGTGGTATTGGGTTTGCAGCGCTCTGACCTTTTGTTCCTCTGCTTGGAATTGCCTGGGTTTATCCTGCGAGGATGCTGGTTGGGTTACACTGATAACCTTTCGTGATATGCCTGGTGAACTTCCCAACAGAAACAGGAAAGGACCATGGCGTACCTCGATCCAAATAGCAGCAAAGTTGGGTTCCTGTTAGGCTAGGATGGTGTTAGATGTTTCTGAAATTACTCTGGATGCACATGGGGCTGTGAAGGGAATTACCATTTAAGCCTCTGGGTGACTGATCCACAGGTGATGTGGAGGCTGAATTCACAGTCCCCTTTCTCCAGTCTTTATTCAGGCAAAATACTTAGTGAACTTCTTATTTTGCCTAGTAAAAACAGATCAAGCCACTTGTGGAATCATCACATGTATTTAACAAGAAAACTGCAATTTCTTAATCACTATGCCACTGTACATCACTCCAGAAATACACCTGACCCTAAAAAGATATCCAAAGAAGAAATGATATGACAAATGGGAAGACACTTGAGCTATTTTGTCATTTCCATTTGGAGGGTCACCACCAAACTCCATGGGAGATTTACCTGTGTGCCTACTAAAAGATAAATATGGAAGTAAAGAACTGACCACCAGTGTTTGGTGGCCTGGTTCACAGAATAAAAAAATGTTGGTAGAAACTGGACAATTGCTTGTATTTATCAGTAAAACTCTGCCCTTTTTATTTATTTAAAATCTTTCAGTCTATCTAAAAGTAAAACAACAGATTTGCACCCTTTCTCCTGATTTCTGATGTGCATCTGAATTCATGTTTCCATATCCCCCTCATTTCAGTCCAAAAATGTTTTACTTTCTATTTCAATTTTCTGTGACTATCCTAATCTGAAATGTTAAATGTTGTGTTCTTTTTAATATGCTACAACTCACAGAGGTGAGCAGAATTCTCAGGAAAAGATTGGAAAAGTTCCTATCAATGAGATAAAACCCATCATTTTGAACCTCCCCTTTGCATAGTATTTGAGTTAGTTTCAGCTTTGCCATACAGTAAAACTGTGCCTTACTGAATGGTTAGTTGCTGCTCAAAACAATGATTCCTCTTCCTCAGATCCCTGGCTGTGTCTTCCCACCCTTTGGCCAGCACAGGCACCCATCTGATGCAATGGAGAACAAAGTCAGGAAGCTTGGCTGGCAGAAATAAATGAATCATTCTTCTTACATCGTTTAGTTTTCTGCTCTCCTGGTTTGAACAAACTCACTGAGGATTCAGAAAACTGCAGAATTACACTAAAAAAAGCAGCACACTCTTAGACTGGTTCAAACATTTTCTGAAACTTTTACTATTTGCCAAGAATAGAGATTTTTCTGGTATGACTGGAAATACTTCTATCTTGCTACTTTTTCAGGCTGTGGTCTCGTACATCACCCCCAGATTTTGGCAGTTCTGGAAAGCTCAGTGGACGAAACTCCTCAGATTCCTTCTAGCACGTATTTCCATACTTTGCTTTCCCTCCACCTCCAAAACACATTTAATAATACTCAAGGCAATGCTAAATTTGAAAACCCTTACACATAACCTACCAAAGTAACATAACAAAAACCAAAACCAACTTATTTTGCCTTTCGGGTATTTTAATGAATTGCTAATAGTTTTCCCAAGCAAAATTCTTTACTTTAAATCATTACCCTCTTTGTTAATTCATCCCTTCTTTGAGTATTTAAAGTCCTTTTTCATAAAGCCATAACCTGTCAGTGGTCACTTGAAATACAATCTGCTATTTTTCCATAATAAGAATAACTGCTATTTTTCCATAAATTTCATAGTCTCATTTTATAGCAATTGATCTTTTTTTATGTGGATGCACATCGAAGACTTTATATTTATTCACAGAGAACACTCACTGGCTTTGATTAAGTATTCCTGAGAGTAACTGCTGATCATTCTGGTATTTCCAGAGACAAAAGTATGGTCTTTTCCAAATCACTACGAAATAGACAGCAGCAGGGGAAGCACAGTGACAAGGTCTTGTTGATTCATGCCAGCTTCCCAGAGGAGCTGTCGTTCCCAGGGTTGCTGTAAGAGGTAATAGACCTTTAAATTTGGTTTGTCTGCCTGACCTGCCAGTTAACTGGTGGTTAACAGTTAATGCATTTCCCAACAGTGTTCTGTGATAAAGGATCATGCTCATGGTTTCATAATGCATATTTCATTGCCATTGCTGTCTTCATCAGTTAAAACTCTGTCTTTTCCTATTTACAATAGGGTTATAAAGCTTCACTGATTTTCATGCTCTGGAAAACAGTAGCTAATAAACAGTACAAATTATAAGCCTTTTACCCACGTATGTGGCTGCTTTAGAGCTCAAAGTATCATCCTTGATAACGATGAGAAATGCTGGCCTGGCTCTTACATGTCTGATAAGTGTGCACAAAACAGCTGAGCGTATTAACAAACCAGGGCCAAAAGGCAAAGATCATGCATGGGATTAAGGTAGACAATGATCCTGCCTGAAACATGGTATTTGATCATTTCATTTTGAAAAGGCAATGTGACTTTGAAGTTCTAGCAGTATTTTCCACAGAGCTGAAAAGTAAAGATGACAGATGTCCCGCTTGCTCGCTATCCACTGTCACAGCAAATACAGTTTTCTTGTCACCACCTACAAATCCCAGGATACAGCTGCCTTTCCTCCCTCCCTCCCATTTATCCCTCCCTGTCTAACTCCACATTTCCTCACCACACCTGTTCTGCCACAGCTCCCAACAGCTTCCCTCACAATCACTGCCCCCAGTCCCTGATGAGCAGCAAGAGTTCCCTGAGCTCATCTCCCAAGTCCCTACCCTTTTAATGGCTTATTACTGTCATGCTTCCAACTGCAAGTAATTGAACACACATTTTTATGGAATAAAAGAAGGGAAGAATGAATTTCTTGGATAAATCTGGCAATAAATGGTGTTGCAGGGAAAACTGGAATTGTGTCAGGATTTCACTGACACACACTGTTGATTTTTATTGGTATCAATGGGAATCCCATAAAGATCTGTTTTCTCTTGCAAAGCTCAAAAGAGGGCAAGGACATAACAACAACTAAATGATGCTCATAAAAAAAAAAAAAAACTACAAGAAAATTATTACAACAGAGATCATTCTGTGAACAGTCAGCATGTTTTGATATTAGACCTCAATTTTGCTTCCTACTGCTCTGGCTGGGAGGACTTTTCATTCAGGGATGCTACATCAGGCCTGAAACTATTTTCCAGACTCAGCAATGGTGTCCTTTCCCTCCCCCTGCCAGTTCCTCAAGAACTTAACATCTTTCCAAGACTCCATCAAAACCCATAGATGCTCTTGCCAAAACTCCAACTTCCTACTCCCTTACAACTAATTTGTCAAAAGGAAATTCTCAACCTCAGCTGTTTTATTGGCAGATTAAATGAAATACACAGGCTATGCTACACAGCACAATTAAGATCTAGGTATCACCAAGTGACTCATTTTCAGGTCTGGAAGCAGCACAGTACAGTGAACATTAGTACCTAAACTCTAAACAGGCTTTTTATATCTCTATGGCACCAAGCTGACGCAGCTGTGCTGCTTCCAGCACTTCCGCAAGCATCCCTGCATGGCCCTGTCTTGTGGCATGTGGATAACCTAATTCATGTCAGCATCCACCTGGCAGCTCTGCACCAGCTGAGACACACCTACCATTGCTGCTCTGTGCATCTGAAACACGAGTGCAGGACTCCAGCTCAGCTGCCTAAACCCTCCTCAGCGTCTTGTGCATCTTCCACAGCAGCACAAGGTGCGCTTCTCTCCAAGCATCACCTCTAGTTATCGACTTCCCTTGCTGCAAAGAACTTTCTTTTTAAGGAGGAGGAGGTAAATATCTGTGTCTCCTCCTGCCCTCCCCCTGAAGCTTTATCATTCTCCTCTCTTCTCTGTTAGTTACAGCAGATAAGACTGATTCAGCCAGTCAGCAGACTTTGCTGCTCATGAAGCGGTATAGTTCTGCTTTTGCCCTGTACTGGATGTTCTCTTTTCGACTCAGGAAAAAAAAATGTTTTAGTGTCTGAACTGGCTGACTAAACATTACAGTAATTGGGGTAGGTATAGTCTGCCTTCCTGAAGATCTCTAGTCCTGTCGGGGCTACATTAGCCCCTTACACTTACAATATCCACAGTCACACAGAAAAATTACATATATGCAGAAGCTATTCAAAACAACCCACATCCTCTGCTATCCTTGTGGTCACTCTATGGTGAATTGAAATCATATGACAGATCTTTAACCAAGATAGTACATTTCCCATGTCTTTCTTTTCATCAGCAAAAGAAGTATTGCATTAATTAGAAAATTCAGAAGTCATCAAATAATATAGTGCAATTATATTTCTCAGGCTGTTTGGCTTTAAAAGAAGTTTGTGTTCTCAGGCTGCAAAACATCCAGCTTTCACAGACATAAATACCCTCAGTCCATCCAGAAGCAATTCTCACCACTGAATTTTTCCACGTGCCCCTAGAGGACAACGGATCTAAGTAAAATGTAGAGCAATGAGGTTCCATCCAAAAATCAGCAAAGGAGAGACCCTCCCAAAATGCAAATCCAGGTAAGAAATAAAGCTTAGCAGATATTTCCCAAGGAGATAAGAAAACATGTCAAATTTATGGTGAAAGTGCTTCCTGAAATGTGTCTGAAACAATCTTCTGGCAGGTACGAAAAAGTTTCACTTCCACAGTGTATGCAAGTCCACCTGAGACTTCAGGTTGGAGGGATGGAGCAGGTAGTACCTCTAGAGGAAGAGCTCTCTAATCATCAGAGTCCTCTTGCCTCCCCACCCAACCTCCTGTGAATTCTGCAATGTCATCCCTGGGTTTGCATGGACAAAGCAGTGAACCCTAATGGGAATTTGCTTCTCCAAGCATTGCCAGAGAACAAACAATGACCATGTATTTTTAATAATGGTAGCTTCAAAAAGTATGCTCTGTAATCAATAAGAAAATGTGAAATGGGAATCATCAAAGGCCACTGGTGTCAGAGGTTGTGTGGAGGGCACTTAGCATGGATCTGCCTTAAAGCTCCTGTGTGAACCCAGCGTGATCCGCAGGACCCAAGGATGTCTCCTGCAGTGCAGACATATCACAAAGCTGCCTAGAATAAGTCTCATCCAAGTCCCTAATAAAAAACAGGTAAATATGTGCAGGGAAAGGGAGATTCAGCTACAAAAAGTCTTTAATAAAGTCACGTTATGGTGAAGTAGGTACGAGTTACAGCAACCTCCTTTTGTGTGCTGGTACTTAATCTATGTGCAAGTCTGTTTCATAAGTGAACACAAGAAAATACAGGAGACTTTTCAGGCAGGTATAATTTGTTCTGAATGTATTAGGACAACACAGCAGCTCATAGATTACCACCTGAAACCCAGAGCACCAATTATGGTTCCACACTGGGGAAGTCTATAAACACTTATCCATACAAGAGGAAATCTTAAATGATGTCTCCAAACATGGTGCACCTGTGATACGTTTCTGGATGCCAGTCACAACTGGGCCATGACTGCCTTTACAGCTGTCCAAACCAAAACCCTGGACATATTCACACCATAAAGAAGTTTCTATCTCAGTCAGGAACAAAGCTTTGGACTGTACTCCAAGTTTACCCTCAGTGGACAACTTGGTCTTTCTAAGCCTGTGGGACATTTTTTATTTAGGGCTATTTTCCTCAGCCTACGAAGAGAAAAAATAAAAAATAACTGAATATCCTGCCTCCCCTGCAGTTAAGTACTAAATCATTAAATTCCTTCAATCTTTCCTTCTCCTCACCATTTCTGACGGGACAGAAAGGATATGCACGTGTCCAGCTGCACAGGAGCTGCTGGAGCTTCCTTGCCATGTGGCTGTTTGCCCTACTCTCTGCAGAACCTGCCTCTGCCCGTGGTGGCAGCTTGAAGCACAATAAAAAGTAACATGCTTTGTCTCCCAGATTATCTACCCACGGTCTGCACATTATTGCAGCAGTCTGCCCAAGCGAGCCCTGTCCAGCTGAGGGGAGAACTCGCTTCCTAAGGGAGAGGATGTGACTACGTGGGGATAGTGAGTAAGGTTATCTCAGGACAGGCAGCAGACCAAAAAAACAAATTGCGTCAGCATGGAAAAGGATTGGGCAGGAGTGGAGGGTGTGTCAGGGCACGCTCCCAGGCACAGAAAAGCTCAGAATAAACAGGGAGAAAGTTGCTGGCCCCGGGTTTGAATAAAGGCCTCAGAAATGCAAAGAAATGGGCCACACTAATGAGGGCACCAGCATTTTCCTGCAAGCAGGAAGCTGGGGAGGAGGGTGGGGGAAAAGGAAAGGAACACCAGATGTGGAAAAATCTAGAAAGGTGGCAAAGACAGCTTTAGAAAGAAAGAAATCTGAAACCTCAATCAGACAGAAATAAACAGTACAGTTGGTCAGGAATTTGCTGATAGGGTTTCGTGTGATAAAATTTAATTAATGCAAAATCTACTATGGGTGTAACCAAAGTGCCGAGGAGTCCTTAACTCGGATAAGGTGTGGCAGAAACAGAGGCTGCCCTTGTCCCGAGGAGCTTACAAATTGCCCTTGGGCAATCTGCAAGAAGATGGGCATCGGGGGAGATGGAGGGGCACCATCGGGCTGGTCTCTGCCCTGGAGCTAAGGACTGGGACTCTAGTCCTCTGATTTTGAAGGTACCACAGGATCAGAGGCAGTTTTAAAGCCAGGTGTGCTTGGAAAAGAAGAGCATGATGTTTCAGCAGAAGTATATGAGGCACAAGCAAAAAGGCTAAGAGAAGTGAAATTTTGACAGAGCTCCTTTCAAAATTTATCAAGGGAAAAAGTTTAGCACAATAAACTAATTGGAGAGAACTGGGAGTAACCATTTCAATAATATATGAGTTGTGAAGGAGGGTGAAGGAATGATCTTGCAGTGAAACAATCTACATTTCAGGAAATAGAAAAGAGAGCTTGCCAAGAAAGCAGTAAACTGGACGTACTGTACTTAAACCTTCAATAAAATGTTGCTGCAATTTTTTTTTCTACAGAAAGTGCCTCTTGACAAAAGCATTTAAAAAGCCATTTTTACCCTGCAAATATCTAGAATAAAAAAATAATGTTAAAACTTCAGTGAATGCTTGCTGCTGACAGCTCCCAGCGCTGTTGGTGGGATGCAGAACTGACAATTAGATCTTAATTTTATTCCTAGCACTGTGATTAAGCTGCTACATAACTTTAAGCTAGTCACTTTACCATCTCAACATAACATCTCTAAAAGGGGCACAAAACCAGCCACCTGTGTGACAGTAGTGCTTTGAAATGGTCAGACACAGGCATCTGTAAAGGGTGTTGAAAGATGCCTTTTCTACAGGCACTGATAATCACGCATTCTTCTTCCCATTTTCATTTATCTCCCTTTTCACTTTTGAAGAGACCTCTACAGGACTTATTTGTAATAAGCTGTCATATAAATCTCTATCCAAGTGAAAGAGTAGACTCTTATTGCCTTAAAATATACTAGGGTGAAAACCTTTCCACCTTAGTGAAATGTGTCTTAGAGATTGAAGCATTTTATGGGGGCTGTACCAATACTTGTTCACCTTTTGCTTCCAGACAGATGCCAGCACGGAGAGCCCCAGGTTTTGGCAGCAATTTTTCTAAAACCTTGTGACAGTAAACTCATCCTGCAAAACCGTTTCTAACCATATACACACAGAAATCCTGGCAAAGTCCACACGGTTTTCTCTACCTCTGCAATCTATGCTTTGATTCTAATTTAAGGACATCAGTCATAATTTCAGTACTATGTAGCTCTGATCTGCACACCTACTGTATTTTAAATAGTCTGTTCCTTTTAGGCATTGCATTCCATCCCCACCATCAGACACACAGTGGATGTCCAATCAAAACACTGAACCTTTATTTTTTTTTATCTTTCTAAGAAAGCTCTGTAATTCTGTGTAATTCATATGACTGTGTAAAGTGCTTTGAAATTTTTGGCTGGACTTAGCCACAGAAGTGCAAGTTGTTATTCTCTTGCATGGTTTTAAGCCTTGAATTGTCAGTTGGAAAAAGGAATTTGAGTGAAAGACACATACAGAAAAATCTTTCACACACTCATACTGTAGAAACAAGAGAAATGAAGCAAATATACTCACAGCTGTAATATTTCGTGTACATATTCATCTACAAAGCAGTCTGAGATTTCAATTTGCTGCTTTAAAGCCGGACTTTCCTTCCCAGAGCAAATAATGTTGCATGGACTGCCATCCAGTGGGGAACCAACAGCTTAACAGGGGATTGGAACTGCAGAAAGGTAAAAACTTTAAAGGTGTCAAGATTGAAAAAGATTGAGTAGTAGCGAATGACAATGCTGGAAGTACTAATGATGGAAGGAATTTCCTTAGTCAGCTTCAGGTATTACTGACAGTGTTTAAGTAAAAGGCATTTAAATCCAAATATAGCTGCACAAAGGCAATACCTTGTACTGACCATGCAAAGCAGGTAAAATTAGGCTTCTTCAGTCACAGTCTAGTAACCAAGCTGTGGCTAAACACAACCCCTAGACACATCCAAAATTCTATAAGTGTTATATATCTCTTCACGTGGGTCTGTCTCCACTGATTTCAGTGAAGTATAGCCTGGGTTTACCTAGGTGTTAGATGAGACCAAAAAATACTTAAGGCGACTGTATTTCTGCTTCCTTTTAAAACACTAGAGGAAAAAAACTTTCTCATATATCTGAAATTATTTCTCCTTAGGCTATGCAATCAAACTATGATTTAAATATATTTTGTTAACGATTTTGTTAATTAGCAGTGGTTTTAAGCATTATGTGCCTTGTGTACCTTTAAAGAAAGTCTGATGGAATGTTCCATTTCCCTGGTTTTATGAGCTTTCATATGTTTGCCTTGTCTACTGTGTATATGAATCTTGGTATTTGTGACAGATTTTTCTTAGTTTGTTCTATTGTGTACAGACCATATGTTGTCTATGCTCATAAAACAATCAGTAACTGTATGTGCAGAAAATGGTTTTTTTTTTCAAGTTACTTGCTAAGAAACTTAAGAACTTGCAGGTCATCCCTGCAGAGGTGTTTGTAAATCCAGCCCCAGGAAACAATTGCCTCCTTTTCTTAGCATTGTGATGAAGCTTTGGCAGGATTCTCAGATGTATTTGGCAGTCAACTTCTATTGGTTTAAACAAAAATTATGTACCTGAATTCCATGAGGACTCTGGCTTGACTGCTGTTGATGTAGATTTTGGCGTGCCTTCGTTGGGTCCCTAGTGTAATGATGGGGAATGAAGTAGGATTTCTATTGTTTTCAGGATGAGTCATGCAGGCAGCAGCACAGCAGATGGTGTGGAGTGTAGAGTAATAAAGACAAAGATATGAGACAGCTAAGAGAAAACTGGAACAGACAAAGAAACAACCAGAGGATGAGAGAGGCTGAAAGCAGGAGAGGAGCCAGGAGGTTAAGTTTTGCCACAGATAGCAGGAGCTAATGAAGTGTCGAGTCAGTGCAGGGTAAAGTAGCTCAAACAATGGCCAGCAGGGAAAATTGAAGGACTGTAGTCAGAGTAGAAGGTAGGAACACTAAGAGGAGCAGGGCTCATAGACAGTCAAGTGGCTGGCAGGGATAAGTGATGGATTTCAGTGTGATAAAAGAGTACCAGTGAGGAGGAATAAGGAAGTGGAAGACCTGAGGAGACTGATAAATAATACCCTTTGAAAGCAGAAGTACCACAGCAGTTAGAAAGACAGCAGTCAAAACCAACAGTGGTATCCTGAAACTCAGAAGTCTGGAATGACAGCAAAGAAACAAGGGATGGCAGCTGCTGAAAGACAATAGGATAAAGACCTGGGCCAGCATCAGACAAACAAAAGGAGATGAAACACAGCATTCAGAGCTGGTTTAACAACCAGCTGTAGCAGAGACAGGCAGACACACTTGGGGAAAACACTAAAGAAGTTAAATTCCACAGGTCAGGGAAGCACAGTTGCTGAAAGGAGGTGCCTGAAGAAGTCCGTGTAATTGAGAAATGTATCAGTGTCTTACTGCTGCTCCAGCTTAAAGAGGGGAAAAACAGAGAGAAAGCTCCATCAGCAAAATACTTCCTGAAAATATCACAGGCTCCTTCCACCCCACTCATCTCCCTGTTCTAATACAACAGCTATACTGACAGCTATCTAATTATAACACATTTTAGGAAAAGGATTAACAAGAAAATTTGAAAAGAAAAAGGCCTTAAGCATTCCTCCACACACTTCTATTTTCCTTACCCCAACAGCTAATTCATTTTCTGTTCTGGCAGTAGGCAGTTAATGGAGCTACTTTCTGCTGTCATGTCTAGCTCATATAACCACTTGATTTTTCAGACTGAACCAAGGCCAGCAGGATTTTGTCCTACAACTGCACTGCAGGGGTATTTTTAAAGGACAGATTTAGCTATTCACAAAGACCTTTCCACAACTATTTTTAAAGGCACAGAGCTTTGGTGTTTGGAAGGTCAAAAGTTTTGTTCTCAGCCGTGGAATAATAAAGATGGGCAGTTGCTGAAAGACACCTCAAGAAACCTGTCACTCATCCCAAAACAAGCCAAAGGTACCTGCAAATTTTAACTGGCCATTTGCCAAGCCTGTTCTTAAAGCTGCACACAGCAGAAATTCCATCACTGGCACAGATTACCTAGTCCAGTAGTGAACTATTTTACCCTTATAAAGATTTTTCTAGTATTACCCCATCTCTTCCTTGCTGCTATTGAAGCTCTATTTACTACTGATGTAGAAACAAAATTGCCTTGTTCCTTTTCACACTTAATTTTAAGCCTCCTGTACTTGGTAGTTAAACCAGTATCTCCACGTGATGTTGTATTGCTGCACAAAAGGAAATCTGCACTCCTCTTCAGCTTGTGGTGCAGCAGAACCCAAGGACTTCCTCTGAGGCATCCCACATTTTGTATTTTGCTTGAGTAACATTCATACTTTGCACTTGTTCCCAGGAGGAATAAACCAGCTCAGTTTTTTAGGCCACTCTTTGATTTGTTAGGATCACTACACATCCTAATTCTGCCCTCCCAGCAGTCTTTGAGTTTTATGATTTCTGCTTATTTAGTCAGTACACCCTGCCCAACACAGGTCAGTGAGTGTTGAACAAAACTAGCCCCAGGACAGACCTAAAAAGTAAGATATCTTTCCACTTTGATATAAGGACATCAACTAATCAGTAAACACTCTCTGAAAATGCTTTTCAAAGTACTTTGGAATTCAGTTTAAATCTGTTTTAGCTAAGCCAAGTTTCCAAAACATGCAAGACAGTATCAAAATCTACAGCCCAAACATCTGCTTTTCTTCTGTCCATGGGGCCCATAACTCTCAGATATGCCTTTTTCTTCATATTATTCTTTAAAAATCCAAGTTGGCTACTCATCTTTTGCAATTTTCTTCCAGGTGCTTAAAATGCTTCCCCCACACCCCAAAACCTCTTCTTCCAACTGCAGTTATGCTCATTTTTTATTATTCCTGATTCCGCACAGTCTCCATCTGCATTTAAAGTCAGATGATACACTGGAAAGCTGAA
>VZTN01019127.1:370604-423283 GCA_013400515.1 Erpornis zantholeuca | reverse complement strand
GGGGACCGGGCCCGATTTTATTTATTGTGCGTTTTCCGAAAACCTGTTTTTCCAAAAAATCGGCTTCTGTCCTCAGAAACAAGGGTTTGTGCATCATTATGGTACTTAAATATCTGTGAGCCCAGAAGCCATTCCCCATCCTGCTGTTCTGAGCTCTGAATTACAAGTCACCCATGCGTGCTTTTCCACGGCAGACTGGCACGTGACACACCTGGAAGCTGTGTGTCTTACACTAAACTTCCACAAGGAAAAGGCTGTGCCCCCAGAATCCTTTGAAAGCCTTGCCTGGAGCACTGCGGGGCTGTCCTTGCTGTGCCCCATTCCCCTCGAGATGCCCTTGCTCCTGTTCAGCGCTGGCCTTCCCACACACTGACCCAGGCAGACGGGGCTGAGCCCAAAACGGGGCCCTGTGGGAAGCAACAGAATGCCCACATTTGCCTGACACCTCCTTGCTGAGCCAGCAGCTGCACTGGTAGCCTTGGATGGAAAATCTTCGTGCCTGTTTCCCCACACATGTACTCACTGTGTCGTGTGCTCCAGGCCAGGTGCTCACACGGGAGCATGAAGTTGCAAACCTTTCTCTGCTGGTCAGGTCAAAGGTCCACCTGACTCAAACTCCCATTTCCAAGGCACAGGCACCTAGGAAAAGCATAGGGGAAACAGCTGGTGGAACTCTCCTTTAGTACATCCTCCCCATGTTCATCCGTCAGCATTGTCCAGGTTTCCTGAGCTGGGTCACTTTTTCTGACTTAGGAGATTATCTCAGTTGGTGAGAGCATGGTGCTAATAACACCAAGGTTGTGGGTTCAGTCGCTATATGGGCCATTCTCTTAAGAGTTGGACTCAATGATCCTTGTGGGTCCCTTCCAACTCAGAATATTCTGTGAAATCTATTTAATAGCCTCTGGTAGAGCCCTGAGAAAAGAAAGGAAATAGCAAGAGCTAAGGGAGTACAGGATGGCTTGTCAGTAGCCAGAAACAGCATTCCAGTGGTGCCAGATCTGCCACATTAAAATCTAAATGCACAAAAGGTACACGTGGCAGCCCCTCATGTTTTCATTAAGCACTGTGTTGATAGGAAGGAAAAGAGGAACAGTCCCTGGGCTACACTTTTCCTAGAAGTTTGTTTCAGCTCCTATTCCACATACCCAGGTCTTTGCCAAGCTGAGGAGCATGTTGACGAGCAGAGCTGCCTCTGTGCTCTGAAATCAGCATCTGGCCTCTGCTATGCATTTGTGACCTCCCTAATGGATCTGGAGCCCACCCCACCACCTGCACTGATGTGAAAGATTTTAAAGCACACATTTCCATCACTTCTGCTCCCCAGCCTCTGGTGGCAGTGGTGGTGTTCCCACTGCCACACCAAGTCCATCCCCTTCTTCACAGTGCGTGAGAATTCCTTGTGGCTGCTGCCATAAGTGCTGCTGACCTGCATGGTCAATATCTTCGTATAGTGTCAATGGGAAACCACCATCTGCAAGGAGGACAGGGTTGGGCCCACCGTCTGTGAGCCCCAAAATACTCTTTCCCTCCACTGACCTGAGCACTGTTCCACAATGATACTCAGGGACCCACTCATTAAACATGTAGGGTGCTGCTGCCGCCATCCTTAGTGGCTTCAGCTCTGCTTTTAGAGAGTAGGGGGTGCTCAGAAAGCTTTGATGTGTGCTCCTGGCCTTATTTATGGGTTTGTAACTCACAGTTGGTTGTACTGCAGCCTCCCTATTTTCAGTCTATAATTATTATTTTGGTTAATTATTGACTCTTTTTAAGTGCAAATTATGGACATCAGAATTTTTTTTTTAATTCATGAAAGAAGAGAAAATATGTATGAACTAGATTTTAGGGTATATTTAAAATAGGAGCATATTTTAGAAGACAAGTAAATTTCAGAGCAATTAGAGTATTTAACATGAACTTTCTAGGCCCAGAACCCTGAGGGGAATAAGAAAGCCAATTAAATTAGATTAAATAATCATGCCTCAATATAAAAGTATAACAGAATCCAATTGTTAAAGAACAACACTATTAAATTATGATAGAATACTTTAGATGTTGTCAGTGCAACAGGTAACTATTTTATTACTGAACAATAGTATTGATACATTCTTGAACTCACCTCATTTAGGCTGTAAACTTAGCTGGTGTAAGTTTTAGAAACTGTCAATTAAATTTCAGCCATTCTCTTCTGCCAGTGCACTGGCCTAGTTTTTAAGCATTTTCAGTTCATTTTTTAAGAGGAACAGGGCTATCAGGCAAACGGCTCAACAGAGCATCTAGAAATGTTAGCTTAATGACAACTGGTTTAATGCTATCTAATGTGGGGATAAGATTTGAAGCAGAAGCTCACTAAGCCCATTTTGTACAGATTAGTCAAGTGATTCATGTTCTCTGCTACTCCCACCTCTTCACAGGACCAAAAAAATGTCTCTTTTGGGAGCAGTCATTTTCCACATCACACATGCCTCATTAACTCTTTCTGCATTTTCTTTTCCTTGAATACAAAAAAGGGGATGGGTTAACAAATGCACAGCCCAACAATGTGAAAAAGTAGCAGTGCCATCCTTTAAATTTTTCCCTTCTAGGATGTCAGTGGAAGCATAGTACCTGAGGTTGGAGGCCTTTTTCCTTAAGAAAACTGGAGGCTGGCTTCCAGGGTGTACTTTCTTATTGGCGGTACAAAACTGTAAACCTTTTTTCCACCCGATCTGATTAAAAAGACAGTAATGTCTGGTGGCAGTTTAGTAATGCAATGTATTTTGCACCAGCCAGCAGGTTGTCACCATATTCTGCTTATTGCACCATAAGAACTCTTTGTGCACAGTTTAAGACCAATTCTTGGTATGCTGACCATCCTTTCTTTCTTTTCCACATGGTCCTCTCTTTCTCTCTCTTTTTACTGAAAGCCCCTACCTATGTACATGACCATTTGCTTGGTCGCACGGAAAGTTCCAACTGAGTAAGAGCAAGAATTCTCAAAGGCATAAGTCTTGATAAGCCTGGCTGGATCCCCTTATATCTTCCTCACACTTCTCTACCACTTCCAGGAATCTACCAGGAATCTTCCAGGAGATTCTACTGCCCCACTAACTTCTCTTCATGGATCCTTCTAGGGCTTTTTCCCACCATAAGCTTCAATTTAAAAATGAGAGATGTTTTCACTCATATTCACTTGCTGTTGTACCAGTCTAGACTGGAAAATTCTTAGAGACCTGGGAAGGAAAGTGAGCCTGTGGGCAAGCACATACTGGGTACTGCAGAGAGGAAAAGATGTGATGGCTGAGGGGTATGCTGCTCCTGCTAAGTCACAGGCACGATACCATTTCCACGAACAGCGTATGAATATGTGTTTTAGAAATGTCTCATTGAAATCAGAATTCAGCCTCAGGTGCTGCTTGGATACACCCAGCAGGCTTAGGTCCATAAATGTGGAAAGGGAACAAGAAACCTTGGAAAAGTACTAGTGACTATTGGAAAGGGGAGAAATAAGAGATCCTAGGGTCCTCTCCAGAGCTGATTTTTTTCTTAAAAATCTAATTCCCTTTCCTTGTTAACTATGTGGCATGTGTCACAATCTGATTGTACTAATTTCTATCAACATAACCTTCCACAACACAGACCTGTGCAAATTACGTTATAAGAAGCTGTAGTTCATTTCCATTTCAGTGGAGCTTGTTAAACAAGCAAAATTATTTTGTAGCAAAGGGAAAAACAATTTAGTGGAATGCACTCCTAGCATAGGAAGTACATAATATCGTATTTGGGTTGAAACTTTTTCTGTCAAAAATGTCATAACCCTGTAAGAAAGAGAATTAAAATCCCGTTATTTTAATTTACATCTAGCCACGAGATAAGTAAAGTTATCATTGAAATTCTAATTAAATAGGATGATTGACTAAGGTAGGACATCAAAGAAGAGAAGTGAATATGATAAGTCAAAGTCTTATTAATTAGTCCGCGTGGAAGAAATTCCAGGGACGTCAAGCTGAGGCTGCTGCAAGGAGAAAAAAAGCAGACAAGAAAATGTGTGTTTCTTTGAAGTTAGGAACTGAGATAGTGATGGAGGTAATTGTGTCTGACTGGATCCAGTAATGAAGAGCCGTAAATCAGACCTAGGAATCGGAGGAAAGATTCTAGTAACGAATGTGGCTGCCCCCCTGCTGCGAAGAAACAGAATGCAGAGCTGACTAATTGACCCAGTCTATCTCCCAGTAGCTCTCTGTTATTATTTATTAATTTTTAATTTCTGAATTATTTACGTTCTGGGAAATTATTTTTGACAGCCTGTTAGGCGTGCCAAAGTTAATGGAGGATGAAAGGACCGGTACTAGAATTAGCAGGGATGTAGTCACAGGCTACTGAATTTAATGATTTTGGAAGGGAAAATTGATTTCACACAGCGTGTCACTTTATACTACTTTAGGGATACACCAGCTATTTGATTAATTGAGGAATAACCAACTCAAAGTATATTTGAAGTGTAAATGAATCACAGTGCTCAGCTGTTTATTTTTCCCCTTTTCTGATGAGAACACAGTTTGCTTAAAGTTGCTGATTAAAACCAATACAGGTAGGCTCCATACTCACACCTGCTTATTTTATCCTGCCTTAAAAAAAAAAAAAAAGCTTTCACCATCTGGAGGAGACATGCAATCCTCCATCTCACTTGGGATAGAGTTCATCCTTCCTACACAACGCCTAATTAAACAGGCTTTGTGTGCACTCCCCCTCCCCTGTGGGAAGTGTTTAGGACAGAGCAGGGTACTGAGCCCGTGGGCAGCACATGCAGCCAAGATGTGAATTCTGCATGTGACAACTCACGTTTGCTTTTCATCAGCCCCCGAGCTGAAGTCACGGTCCCTGGCCTACGACATCCCCTGCATCGGTTCTCCTGGAGCAGCCATGGTGAGTTGGGATGTGCACCTTCCGCACAGAGCAATGGAAAAATAAAGGGGCTCTGTGCAGCTCTTCCAGGCTGTGAAAACAGCATTTTGCCTTTGGAGCCAAATGAAGCTAAACCCTGTCTGCTTCTCATGTCTAAGCCTTCTGACCATCCAGGCATCAAGGGCGTGGAGGCAATCCTTCCCCAGCAATGTGTACAATGCTGAAGGCATCTCACAGCTCCAGGAAGACTCACACTGGAAATGTCTCCAGAGCTGCTTGGGATCGTCACCTCACACTGCTCCCTTCCCCAACCACAGTCACCCAAGGCAAGGGGCATGGCTGAATTTTCCCTGACTTACCGGGAGGATGTACCCTGTGCCCAGGATCAAAGAGGAGAAGCACCCTCACTGACAGAGTTTCCTGTGGCAGACTTGGGTCAATCACTTAATTAAGGGCAGTGTAATCAGCTGTGTGGGCACTGGTGGTGACTGTGATTTTGGGTATCTTTAATGTAATGTCTGCAGGTTACTCCGTGTTACCTCCCAAACACCTTAACAAACTATTTCCCTAAGTACTAGTTCTAACTGGTTTAAGTCCAACTTTCCCAGTTTTAAAATAAGCATAATTGATGTTACTATTTAGTAAAATCTCAGGGACTCTGTAAAGAGAATTAAATTACAATTCTTTATCTGCACAAGTTTTGGGAGAGTAGTGAACACCAAATACTAGGAGTAACTGCCCCTTTCCACAAGAAATTATTCAACACCATCTGCCATAAGTTGACATGGATCCCCTGAACAGGTGAGAAAGGTATAGGCAAGATTCTATTTCAAGTTCAATAAACAATAAAACTCCTTTGAATAGACTGAGACCAAACTACTGAGTGAGAGGTTAAGTGTCAAAGGGATTTGGAATTTTGGGTATTTTGCTGTTGCTTTGTTCTTTAAAATAGGAAGGGCTGCCTACCACGGCAAATGTTGACCATACAGGGATGAGGGGAGAAATAAAGAATCAAAAAAAGGTCAATTATGCATTAGTTTCCTTTAAAAAAAAATTATATTTGTCTTAATGATTTAAAGATACATTAACAGTACAGAAAGGTTTTGCTGCTTAACTTCTCTAAGGAGTTTATAATTCATATAAACATCTCCCTAGTTTTTTTTCTGAGCACTTCAGGAACACTAGGGACATTTCTTTGTGATGTGTTACCAAGTCAAACATGCAAGAGAAGCCTGTTCTACTTAGTTACCTTTTGGATTATACCAGTGGCAATTAGTTGTGCACGGAGGATCAACTACAACAAGCTGCTAAAGGAGGTGTGTGACCTGTGGCCTCTGCTTGGCTCTGGGGATTTTTACTTTATCAATTTTTTCAGCGTGTGAGACTGGACTGGCTCCTAGAACAAAAGAGGATGCAAAGACTGTTTTTTCTGGGTCTCCTGATTCTGTGAGAAATCTTTGTTGTCTTTTTTTTTTGTGATTATTGTTAAAACTTTCTAAAGAAGGAACACTGTTTATAGTGTTGATAAAACAACATGAAATATGATTTTCAAGATTGCACATTTTGTTAGTATCACTTAAAGCACACTCACTGCCATGGAATTCTGAAGAGTTCAATTCACCAGCGGCAGAACTGACTGCCCCAAACTACATAGAAAACATTATCTAATTATGGTAGCTTAAAGAAGAGTGAGGCATATCTTCAGATATTACAGAGCAATTAGGCAATTTATGCTACTTGAAGATTTACTTTACGGTTTCAAAATGCTCAATGGAGAAACAAATACCTTTTATAGTACATGTGGAAATTAACCCTAAAATTTTTACATTCAACAAATGCAACTTCAATGAAGATGGTTTAGCATGCTCTGCTGTTCTATAGTGGAATGAATCCATCATAGGACTGGCTTCTCCCTGTTTCAATATTAAAACAAAAGGGATATGCTTGCAGTGCAGCACCCTGGGAATTCAGCTCAGAAGTCCAATTAACAACAACTAATTCCCCATACTGCCTATTTACCCCTAAGATTTGGCTAGATATAATAAGTCATGCATTTTGCATTTAAGCTTTTAATGCCCAGAGGATAACAAAAATCTATCCTGATCACTTCTTATTTTCATCATATGAAGAGAGAAAAAAGCATCACTCCCTCCCTCTTCAGTTAAGTGTATCTGTATCTTAGCACTAGGTCTATGAATGAGCTGCCTCCTGTCTTCTCCCCATGTCTCCTTACCCTACTTCTCCATAAATTACTTAATTCTTCAAGAAGACAGGGAGGTAAGAATCCCTTTGGATGTATGTTCTGTATAGTTACATGTAAAATTATTCACCTTCAAACAATCTGCTGCGCATTCACTGGACCAAGTTTCCTGCCCTTTAGACTGTCACACTGTATTTATTGTCGGCAGCAAACACTCCCCTCTCACCAGATTTCACTGCAGGAGCTATCAAAGTACTGCCCAACTGTGAACATGTTTTAAAAATTAAAACTGTAATGTACTGTAAATGGTAATGACCAGGCTATAACATACTAAAGATTAGGCAAATACTTCCAATAATTAGAATGATCTCCTGCACCTCAAGTTTTCTTGCAATGTAAGTCAGATTGAACCAAATTATCCAAAGGTAAAAGCCCAGCACATTACTACACACTTTACATGCAAAAGGGAGAGAAGCAGAGAGAAAGTGAGCAAGCAAGTAGGTGCACATGAGGCTTTGGGTATTCCTTGCTAGGTAGAACCTAAACAGTACATTAATAATTAGAGACACATTAAAATATCTATCTGTCCAGATGCATTTTTATTGGTGTTCAACAGGAAACAATTAAGGCCTAGAGGTACCCATATACATTTGTGTTTATGAAGTTTTGTAACAAAGAAATAATGCAGATTCACCTTGTTTGAAGGGAAATCAGAAAAAAAAATTAAATGGTTTGAGAAGCAAACAATGGAGTATATTAAATCATAAAGCATCACACTGATAGAAACACAAGATGTGACACTTCTGAAAGAAATGCCTAGATCAATGTTAGGTAGCCATGCCTGCAGAGCAGCAGGTTACTGTACAGAAAGCTGCCTACAAAATATTTCTGCAACACTGTACTTTGCTGTGCATGGCAAAAAACCCAGAAGGTGTTATTTTTTCATGAAGCTGTGATGAGCTTGGCTTATGTTTGGCATCAGACTGGCTGCTCCTTACGGGGGTTTCTGAGTTGCATATTTGCAGATTCAAGGCTAGACTTTCAGAGGGGCTCGCAGCCAGCTTTCCAAGGACCTGGCTGCCAAACTGCAAGCCTGGCTTCTCAGAGGTCCAGGGATCAGAATGACTGAATAGGAACCAATCCCCTATGAACATCCCAGACTAACTGGCTGGTTCCTCTCTCAGCAGATATGCCTGTGACAGAATCTGAGACAGCTGAATGCAGTATTTCTGACAAAGTCAGCTGTGAATTTTACTACCTGTCTGCACAGAGATGGCAGGTGCAAAGAAGGGCCTGCTCCAAAATTCTGAAGGAAAATGTTGGCTTTGTCTTATTCTTGAGCAGATTTTCTGATTGCTCTGCACCCTTCTCCCTGTGAAAAGCAAAAAGAGCAGAAGTCTGTCAGGCTGATTCCAAATAGGGCTCTGTGGAGAGCAGCACGACACCCCCGTTTGTGTAACACCCCATGGTCAAACTTCCTGCTCGCTGGGAAGCAGAGAATGGCAGCACTAATGATTTTCTCCCTTCTAAAACTGCCAGATTTTAAGTGCTTTGAGGAGATTGAAGACAAGCATTAAATTTTGATTAAAGGGACACTGCCAACTTACATTAAGCTTAGAATTTAGGGTTTGTAACAGGCAGACAAAGGTGGATGAGAGCTTGCATTTTGGGTGTACGTATTTCTTTGCAGCAGGATGAAGACCTTATCTGCTGAGAACAGAAGGCATCAAAATTAACTTGAATAGAAAACTAACAAGGTCCACTTTAGTTTTGCTGCTGAGGGAGAAAGAATGCAGATGGGGAGATACCATGTAGCTTCCCCAATGTAACAGCCCATCACGTCAGTGTGAGAAGCTTGTTTGTTGCTTAATGTGGTTTTCAGAGTGATGAGAAGCCACACTAAAGTCCTATTTGAAAGAATTGATAAAGGAGTAGAGTGACAGGAAAGGTTAGTACAGACGAGCTGGCAAATGTACTAAATGCCTTTCATCTGCTTTTCCTTTATAGTGATTACTTAGAGATGGTGAAGCTACACAGTATTAAATGTATGGTCCACTGCAGCTGATGAGAGAGTAGCTAATTACTTTCAACAATCAGAGATATTTTCTGCAAATCATTTTGCTATAATGAGATCCAAATCTGAACCAAATTTTTCATGGGAAGAGCCTAAAAGACAGCAACTCACTGCAACTTTAATGTACACTAGCCTTGTAGAAAGAATATTACCCAGAAATGCTCATTCTCAGAGAAACTATGGGAATGTGAATCCAGATCTTCATCTGATAAAAACCAGCTCCCTGAACAGAGATATGCTGATTTATAATAGCCACAGGTCTGACCCCACACCCAATGAGAATTAACTGCAGCCACAGAAATGTTCTGCAGTAAAGATGTAGCTCGGTTTGGTCTTGTCTCAACCAAAAGCCGCGTTTTTGCTGCAGAGTTCTCTGCTATCTTTGCAATATTCATTTGAACAAGCCAAGTAAAATCCAAAGGCCAAGTAAAATCCAAAGGCCAAGTAAAATCCAAAGGCCAAGTAAACAGGCCAAGTAAATCCAAGTGAAAAGCAGCAATGTCCCTGATTTTCTTTTAGTTTTTCATTGAGTACAAAAAACTGAAGCAGACCTCAGATAACAAGCCTTGTGACTTCAAATACATTTTGAAGTATAGTGCAATGACACTATCCCCTCTTCATGCAGCAGAGGAGAGGTGCTTCCCAAAGCTGTGGCATGAAGTATATGGGATATGTAACAGCAAGGATGAAATAAGGCCGTGCTACTGCTCTGGAGATGGTATAGTGCGGAAGAGTGCTGGAACACAAATTGAAAACTACTTGTTAAACAAGGTTAATTTGTTCTCCTTCCAGAGTATAAAATGGCTTCAAACACTTCTAAACTAGGTCATTTGACTGCTCAAGAAATACATGGTGCTAGTCAGCTGTCTTTAGCAACAAGTTTATTGGAGAGTTTGATTGCATCCCAAAAGCATGCTAGATATTTCTGACCATATCAAAGAAAACTCAACTATGTTATCAAGGCACACTAATGAGGTGGTTTGTTTAATTGAAATACTTTAAGTTTCCATGTAGTACAGCATGAAAAAATCATTATTTTCATTAGATGAGCTACTCGTTAGCTGAAAATCTAAGTTACAAAATATCACAGTGTGAGATAATAAATACATTGTAAAATGCATTAAACCCAGGTTATTAAAAGGAAGTTCTATTTAAAATGTAGAGCCATGTAACTTGGGCATGCTTCCTTGTATTAGGAATCAGGTTAGGTTCTTTGAAAAATATAGCCAAACCCAAAGGACCTCACCACACTTTCACTGAAATCACTGTCAAAACTCTGACCCATTTTAGCTTGGATAAATTACTTCATTATTCTGTGTCACAATTCTGTAGTAACAGGGTTTGTGTTCAGCAGCTGGAAATTCTGAGGGTCATTGAAAGACCCCCATTTTGGCCTTGAATTCATCACTGCTCTGTTTGTTGCAATCATTAACAGCAAGTCAGGAAGCACTTTATAGCTTGCAGTTTAGGGGCAAATGCTTACCTAAAAGTGTAAGACATGGAGGATTTGCGAACTATGTAAAAACATGCATCTCCATGGGATGTCTCACATGTGTTTGCTGAGCAGGAGTTTAAGAACTGTACTGATCTCATCAAGGGGGGTCCAATTTGAATCCATTATGAGATTGGGTGTTAAAGGAAAAAATGGCTGGAAGGGTTGTGTGGAGCCCATTTAGTCCAACCCCTCTACTCAAAACGGGGTCAGCTGGAGCAGCTTGCACAAAACTACATGGCGTTGGGTTTGGAATGCCTCCAGAGATGGTCACTCCACAACCTCTCTGAGCAACCTGTTCTTGTGATTGACCACTTTCATAGTAAATATGCTTTATTTAAAGTATAAATTGGATTTACCGTATTTCAATACCTGCTATATTTTGGGTATTTTGTTCTTTGTTCTCCCTCATTTAGTATTTCTACAGATGGATGAGATTCCCCTTGAGCCTTCTCTTCTTGAGGCTTAATGAGCTCAGGGTCCTACTGAGAGTCCTTCCTCATCACTTGCATTTAAACATTGATTTGAGATGAGGACAAAATTGTATTTTGGTTATCAATTCACAGGTGGGCTTGGTCCATATGAAAAAAAGACTAAACTAACTCTCTGATTCAACTATTGTTTTATATATTTCTACAATGGGGCCAAGTTTTATCCTTCGTCCCCGCACACCCCATGCCACCCCTGTCTTTTCTGCCTTAGATTAATGAGGGCATGTTGTCCTCAATTCTCATAGCAGTGGTTCTGTCCTAACTTATTGCTACACATATGCCAAGGGATCTTCTCTCTTATCTCACTCATGCTATTCCTCTCTCCTCCCCTGCTGAGGGATTAGTGCACCAGGCCTGTGAAAGTGTCCTTACAGCATTACTCTGTCACTAATCCAGCCAGCACAGGTCACCAGGGCTGTGCAGAGACATCCGCAAGATTCAGAAGCCACGTCTTAATTCCCAAGGAGTCCCGGGCATGCGTTCAGGTTGCCTCCACATGTTGGCAGGCAGGGATGTTGAAACATCTTCACAGTTATTGCTCTCCCTGTCAGCTAGAGTCAAGCCAGTGACACTGAGTGGTGCCACCAAGAGCACATGGACATGGAGGAGATACAGCAGGAGTGCTGAAAGATCCTCTTAGCCAGCGAGCCTGCCAGAGATTCAGGAGAGCGTACGGATTACAGATGGTACAGTAATCTCACAACTGGCCAAATTTGGAGCCTAAGCAATACTTATATGGAGATGAGCATACATTGAAGGCTGCCAATGTGACAGCAGAGAGGGCCAATATTTCGGCTTGCCCAGGAATGGGCATGCTGCCCTCACGGAGCCACCTGCTGAGATCATTCATGCCAGAAATACAAGTAATCCTGGTAAGGCAGGTGCCAGGGGGGATCAAGTCCTCAGTCAAAACAAAAAAAAAAAGAAGAAAGAAAGGGCAAAACCCCAAGCCCCAGGCCACCTTCATACACCTGGCAAGAGCCCCTCTGCAGTCAGCCTGCAGACAGTAAACTCTGGATGTTGCAGCACAAAGGATGAGAGCTGCACACCATGCCCCTGCCTCTTCATTTAGTTATGAAAACAGACTTTTCTTCTTCCACAGGGACAAAGTTGCACATCTTTGAGTTGTCTCTTGCTCTTCTCTTTTTCTCTAGGTTTTGTTAAACATTTTTAGAAGTCTTTCCTTTTTTTTTTTTCCTACTGGGGCCAATAGAGATGTGGCTTGCAGATTAGTACAACTGTTAGCTCCATTTAATAGGGCTTTTCTTATTCCATTTAAGTAGACTAAAGAAGCTTCATTTGTTAGCTTTAAAAAAAATCAAGACTTTAATTCTTGATCATTGCTCCCAAGCGGACCCAGTTGGAATTCTCTCATCATCACTGATCAAGTCTGAACTTTTTTTGTTTGCTATTCAATTTCATTTGCTTTCATCATTTCAAAGCACTAACAGGCATTCAGCCCTGCTGAAACATAGGATGGGGCTTTAAGTATATTGCAGTGAAGTCCCTGTAGGAGAAAACTGCTAGATAGCATGTAGCGATTTACTATCCCTTACATAAAACCTGCATTTATGTTATATTAAAATTAACCTGCTAACTAGTTTAATAATAAAAATAAATACTCCATTTGGTTCTTCACATTATTTATTAGATGTAGAGAGACTGTCAGTCAATTCCTCTGATTTAAGACCTGTGAAAAATTTTATCTCAGAGCAGCATAAAAATCTTTCTGGTTACTAAGCTGCTGATATAGGTAGATCACCATCTGGATTCATTGCTAAAATAATATCCATGGTATGTTTCTCATGTCAAGGATAAACTTTCTCTGATATTTGATAGATGTTGGGGGTTTTTTCTTAAGAGATCCCAAGATGAGTTTGCAAGGAAGATCAGCACAGAGCAAGTCTGCAAAACAGTTTTCCAGTTAGGATACAGTCCATCCAGGTCCCTTCTCTGGTTGCTTGGGCCTATAATTTCCTAACTGAGGAGATGCCAGAGCAGTTTTTGAGTAAAATTTTCCTTACATCTGCTCTGTGGGTGCTCCTTGAGGATGAATGTTGCCCAAGCTGTTAGCCCTTACACATGGAGAAAGCTGTTTTGATAAACTGATCGAGTGTAAGCCACTGCTGGACTACTGCTGATAAGAGCAATGCAAAACCTATCTACCTGTTATCATTTTTGTTCTTCAGGGTTCTTGTCATTTTTTGCATGGGCAAGTCCCCTGTTTCCAGAGAGGGTCTGAGTAAGACAGAAATGCTGTCTGCTCAGCCTCTGGTGCTTTTCAGCTTAGTTTCTATGCTCAGGGTGCTCATCTGTGTTTCTAGGTTTCTCACAGGTGTTTCACAACTTACATGCCTGAAGGAAGTCATCAGCATCAATTTTTGGGACATTAAAGATGTTTACCTGGCAGAAACAGTATGAAATACATGTTCCTTCAACCACAGCTGGCAGAGAGAAGGAAACTCTGCTGAAGACTTGCAGGCAGGAGTGTACCCAGCAGAGAGCCCAAGAGAAAGCAGGGGCACTGCTCCTAGTGAGCGGCAGCACATGGCTGCACCTCAGCCCGGGTGATACCTCCCAAATGCCCCAGAGTTTCAGTGCTCAGGGTCTGCAGTCAGCTTGTGGTTTCTCCTTGGAGGGCTGGACTGTGGGAAGAGAGCTCCCTGCACCTTGCCAGAGCATGGGAACAGCTGCAATTCGAAACATATAAATACTTCTTTTACCCCAAGCAGTTTCCAATTAATGCGCAGATGGAAAGCACATAGATGGTCTGTGGGAGAGAATCCTTGCTTGGCAAAAGATGGATTATTGCTTTTATGAAATGCCATAAGAGCTCTAGGAGCAGAGGGCTTTGTTTTTTGAGATCCCAGCTCCCCGTTCAGGGAGCTCAGATTTGTACTGAAGAAAAAATGTTTCTGAAATGTAAAGCTGTTATTTTATGGATCTGGGATGCAGAAGATAGTCAAGAAAATACAACTTCTATAAAAATTATACCATTTTTTATACAAGGGAGGAAGAAATAAATTGGTCTGGGGAAAGTCTGTCAGAGTGTAGCTGTCATTGGCAGAAGAGAACCTAGAAACATCAGTGGGCACCTATCAAAATAGTAGGAAAATGAGGAAAGGCCAGAGAAGTGAACCTTCTCCCACTCTTATCTGGAATCAGCATCCAAAATAGGTGGCATTTTCTTGCAAATTCATATTCAAATCATCACAGCTTTATCCAGAACACATAAGTTTTCACTCTTAAATTCCACTGTGAAGAAGATGTCACAGTGGGACACTTACACCACAAAAAATGTTAGGTCATGTGGTTTACCAATATGAATCCACTTCCATCCTTTATATAAGTGCTGAAAGTGCTACACACCTGAGAATATTAAATTTTTTTGTTTGAAAGGACAAGAGGAGATGGAAGATTCTAGTTTTAGGCTTTAGACATAAACACTTTAGCCTTTTTTTTCCCCCTCAAATTTCCCTTTATGTAAAACAAAACCAAATTTAATCTTTGCTTGTCCATTGTAATTTTTTGAGATAATTACCTCCAAGTAATTATTTTGTAAATAATTAATTTGTAAACAATTACTTGTACGCCTTTAGAGCTCTTCATATGATAAAGTGGTAGAAGAATACAGGACATGATAATCTTTTCTCCCTTCTTTTTGCTATCATCACCATAACTCATTCTGTTCCTCTACATTTTTCCACAAATACTTCCAAAGAAGGAATGATATTGCCAAGGAATTACATTGCCATAGAGTGTTTTTAAAGTCAAAATGCAGATTTTCTTCAGAGTTCTTTTTTTTTTTTTTTTTTGTTAGGTAAATGCACTGCCATTCTAGTTTCCAAGCATGACTAGTAATGCTAATTGCTCTTTCATCCACTGACATTTGAGCTGATTAGGTCAGGGTGAAAGTAAAGGGTCTTTGCCATAATGTATGTGGAACAGATTGTATATGGAACCCTCGAAGCAGCTTTCACCTGGCATCATCATGTCCCAGATGGATTAATTTGGGTTATCATAACAGGTTTGTTATTAGTTGGGTTATTAATACAACAGGTTCTCCTTAAGCATATCCTGGGGACTGAATGGTTAATCCATGGGGATTGAATGGTTAATTCATTGCCTTCATGTTTGGAACCTGCAGTGCATTAACAAATAGGTCAAAAATCAAAATTATAACCTTTGTCTGGAACTGAACATATGGGCTTTAAAAAGTTATGATTTTGTTGTGGGGATAAAATGCTGAACTTTGTTGTTAATAATTGCAATTTAGATTTTTTTTTTCTGCAGATGGATCCATTCTCAATAGAGGGCAGTAGAGGATGAAAATGTAACTCTTGGCCTATTCACTTTGTTGTGTTCAGATCAATTCTCTAATATTCTTTTAACTGACTTTAAAATGGACCCTTTCATCTTAAAAAAGAAGGAAGCAAGAGTGTTGGCCATCTGGGAGACACTCTGCCAACACCCAGATGTTCACATCCTTCTGTACAATTTGCTCAATCAATGCAACATCAAGTTGTGCTGGGTGGGTGGGAGAGTGAAAGCATGGGAAGAAGGGAATAGGGCTTTCCTCGAAGGGGAAAGTCACTATTCCTGTGCCTTCACAGGGGAAAAATGCTGTCATTTCTCCATGTCTGCAGTCTATTAGTTCATGGTAACCCTGGGAAACAACACTGAATTCTCTCAGTGAAAACATATGAAAAGGTAGAAACTTCCCGTGCATGTGTCGGTATAATTATTCTGCCAGCAACAGTAGCAGGCATAACTCCCCAGAGGTTTTCCTTAGAGCTGGTGACTGTGCTGGCTTCAGCCCCAGCTGTGCACGCCAGGTACCCCAGCTGGGTGCCAGGAGGAGATGGCACTGCCCCTCTCAAGCAGGTGGGAGCCTTGGCCTTGACAGAGGGGCTGCTGTGCTCAGGGCAGGGAGAGCAAGGGTTGAGATTGGGCTGGGAAAGGAAGCCAAAACCTGACTGAAGGAAGAGCTGGGACATCTAGGAGCTGGGGCACAGCCAAGGTGGGAAAAACCGAGGTGGGGCAAATGCAATAAAAGTTCTGAGCAGCCCTTGGGATGTACTGAAGTCTAGACTAAATACCATCATGTAGACTCTGCCTTTTGCTAGAATCCACAAGCACCTCTGTGGGGTGTCCTTGGCATAAGTTAAGCTATCTTGGATACACATCTAGGACTATACATATGCTTGGTTGATTTATGATGCATATCATAGTAGCCTAATTCAGTTCCAAGGCTTAAAAATAGTACAATCCTTTCCACAACATTCACTGTGCAAAGGAATGAGTTTACCTTTTCTACTTGCCAATCATAGATATGTTTGCCATCCCAATGCCCTCTTCTCCATTTCCCAGCTTGTTCCCACATATCCATTCCCTGCCTTGCAGGGCCCTTTTCATCACTGCTGTGAGGATTTGCTGCTTCTCTTAGTTCCAATGCATGCAGCTCCAGTGCTGACAGCCACGTTATCAACTCTGTACTATCATCATGTCATGCCTGATCTATCATCCCTGACCATCCACCTCTGCTAGATCCCCATCATTCACACTTAGCCTTTCCAGGTCTTTTTAATCAACTATGGTAATTAAAGCTTTTCAGAGACCATGTAAATTATTACTTGTTGTACCTCTCTGATTATTCTTCTTGTTCCAGTGCAGAACAGCAGACAGTGCCTGAGGTAGCCCATGGCAAGACCACAGTAAAGGCTATGTATTCAGGTTTATCTTTCTCACTGTTTACTGAGAAATGCAGCAAGTCTACTCCAGTTGACAACAAAAAGCAAGAGAAGGACAGGAAAGAAGAGTCTGTTGTGAATTTGGATGGGGGAGTTCAAAGAATTTGAAGTTTTGAGGGAAAGGTCTTTTTCGTTCAGAACGTGCTACAAAGTCACAAATATTGGATCAGAACTCAGTTTAGAGGCAGATTGTGAAAGGCCCTTGGAAGATACATAAGAAGGAGGGGAAACGAGTTTCCTCGAAAGGATGAGGAAGAGAATGCACGTATAGAAGATTTTCCAGCGGAATCTGACAGCAACATAATGTGGGGTAGAGAGCAAGTCCTAATCCTCCCAGTCTCTCACAGCAGTATCCAGAGCTGGGCACCTTTCCATAAAAGGCAAACAAACACATAAACAGAGAGGCAGAGCCACCACTCAGTGAATAATTTTTGGACAGGTATTTGCCTGCATCAGCCAGAATTCCACTGGTACTCCTTTTCCATTATATCCTACGTACCAAGCTTAAATGAGCTGCACTTAGAAAAAAGGAAAATGTCAATCTTTTCCTAAATGGCTGACTTTTCTGTAAATGCCAATATGGAGATGGCCAGAAGGTTCACTAGGGAGAGAAGAAAGATGCTGCTGTCTTCCCACTCCCCGGTGGCTGAGCTCCTCTGCCTTATAGCTATCCTGCTGCAGCAGATCTGTTCAAAGCTGGAGAAGTCCCACTGGTGATGCTGGCACACTCGGGTCCCAGCGACGCGAGCTGCCTGCTGCGGATCCGTCAGTGCAGCCGGCTCCATAGCGCATTTTCCCGGGAGGTGCTAAGGCTGGTTGGGACAGTAAATAATTAGCTTTTCTGCCTTCAGCTAGAGAAATGATTATGAATTTTTAAGCAACGAGAGTGATTGAAGAAATTTCTGTTTGCTTTCTCTTAGTTGTGTTGCAAAGTTTAGCTTCAAGAAGGAAAATACCCTCAGAGGAGGTTGACAGACAGGTGGGAAAAATACAAAGATGCTAAGAGATCAGAAGAAATTCAGTTAGCATTATAAGCTGGGGGAGAAGGTCCTGATAAAGGGGGATAACTTTCATAACAAAGGAATTATCTTTCTTGTTCAGTCCTTCCTTTATCTGATAAAAGGCTATTCCCTGAGAAAGTTGGCTCCTGGGAAGTCAGTTTCAAGCAGAAGTTGAACAAGAAAGTTCATTTTTTGGCAGAAGTTACTTTCTCTTTAATTTATTTATTTTTGTAAATTTATCCTAGTCCTTTTTTTTGTTTTTAATTAACAGAATGCTGAGAGATTCTGTAGAGAGAAGTTGTCTCTATTAAGGCACATAGGATTTAATCTCAGAAGTATACTACCTCCCCCATGGCCTGCTCAAGGCTGCCTGCTTATGCTTCCTCTGATGATGGCAGTTCTGCCTCCAGGACTCTTGTCCTCTCTGGCAGACTGGCAGTAAGGGGTCCCCTGATGTCACATTTTGCAATCTTGGCTCTTGATCAACCTACTTGGCACAGCAATGAACCCGAAGGTACTTCATGTTTTGCACACAATGCCTCACACTTGTTAACTTTATGTCTTGCTTTGTCAAGTGAAATCAATATTGATAATAATAAATCCATTAGCAATTAATTATGAATGAATTATCATTCCCTGAAAAATACTTTCAAGGTAAAAAACACATTTTCTAAAGGTTCCCTGTTTACCTCCTCTATTGCATAAATGTTTTCTAATGGTTTTTAAACCCTTAATAAAAAGTTCAGTTTTTTCAGCTGTTCCTCCACTTTGCCTCTGACCCACAAACTGGCCAGGTCAGAAGGCACTTTTCCCCAGTTGATTTTAATCCCACTGTCGTAGGGGCACAGCAAACACCACACTCCTGTTGCTGCAGATCTGACACACAACAGTGGTTGGTGCACGCTGGCAAGCCTGATACTGTAACATTAGGTGAATGTGCATTGAAAACAACCTCAGAGTGGCAGTGGGGGCCCAGAACAATTTGCCTGAGGTGTGATACCTAAAACGTGCAACTCTGTTGTCCCACCATGGCACCATGGACCTTTTTCCCTACCAGAAAGACTGGATTGGTTGTGATTGCACATTGGGGATCTCTTTTAAAGCAGTGGGAGAAGCTGAATGAGGTTCCTCCAAGTCCTTTAAGCAGGAGACCAAAGCCTATTTTGCACCTCATGGAGGAAAGTTAAGAGGATGAACAAAGAGAAATGAATGGGTGTTTCTGCTAAACAGAGTAGGTGTATGGCTTTAAAAACTCTTCCCAAAAAACCTGACCCAGGAAAGATTTAATTTCTTACTTTCAAAATGACACCAGGGTGACTGGAGCTACCATCTAGAAAAAGCAACTTACATGTTTACCCAGCCCAAATCTTCTCCCTTCGAAGTCCTTCTTCATAAATTTACGATGCTGTAAGTCTTGGAAAGAATCTCCTGCAATCATTTTGTCCTACACCTTCCCATTCAGAATAAGGTTTAGCCACCTCCTCCCTGTAAGGTGTTGGTCTAATCTGTTCTCAAATCTGCCAATGAAAGGGCTTAATATCTAGACAAAATCTAGTTCCCAAAACATAGCTTAACTTTTTTTTTTATCTGCGGATGACGTTGATTTATTTTTATCCTTCTCACAGTGGCAATGGGGAACAAATGATGGCTGTCCTCTCTAAAGCAATTGTTTACATATTGAAAAACTCATACGTTTTCCCCCATAGTCTTTTTCCTCTAGACTAAACAAACTCAGTTTCTTTAACGTTTCCTCATCACTCATGTTTTGTAAAGCTTTTATCATTCCTGTTGCTTTCTTCTGGACAGTCTCCAATTCACCTACATCCTCAACTCTGCTGGGCCCTGCTTGACCATGGCTTGACTCCCTGTCACTAATTAAAACGTCACATTTCTTAATGAGATGTTAGTGATCTGCTTCCAGATTTAGCATTCTTCCATTATAGATGTAAGCATTTTCGTTTCTGTTAGTACTGATAAATATATATATATGTATACACATATATAATAAAACAAACAAAACAACAAAAAGTCTCACATTCTTGAAGGTCATTTGTCAGTTTTGTACTTCAGTGACTACAGTCTTTATAACACCTGCATGTGTTCCTCAGCATGGCTGCTGAGGCAGTCAGAGGCCTTGCAGTCAGCAGCCCTTGTAGAAGAGCTTCTTACAACACAACGTAAAGTCAGCATTCAAAGCACTTCAAATAATCAAAAAACCTACCAGCCCCCAAACAGAGGCAAAATCAAAGAGCCTGGCATGGGAAGAAACCCAGCAACCCTGAAGGCATGAGCAACCAACCTAAAGAAATTGCATGCCAACAGAGGGAAGTAGGGCAGGAATTAATGGCATCAACAGTCGAAAAACAAACAAACTCAGGATTCTTCAATAAAGGAGTAACTGGGCTACCAAATTACCTGTTTTTTAAGTATTTGGGATAAGGAGGAACATGTATGGTTACAGTGTCCAGGCTTGGTTTAATCTTGGCCATGGAAAGCAGTAGGTGTTTCCTCCTTGGTATCAGTCGTGGCTACCAGCAAACACTTGTGTAGTTTTGAGTGGTCCCACACTTACAGTCAAATCAGAAACACGCTATTGTCTTCTTGCTAAGCTTAGAAAAGGGGTTGTGCACTCAAAAGCCCATCTGTTTTATAGCTCAGTATCAGCTACAAACCTCATCACATCAATATCATTAAAATGTAGCTGCTATCATGAAGCTTGCAACTTTTGCTGGTAAGTTGTTTATTCAAGAGGAGCACACAGCTCAAGAGCAGTCTCATTTCCAGAAATCTCTTTTTCTTCTGTGGGCTGACAGAAGTTGCACAAAATTCTCAGCAAAATACAGAGTGGGCAACTCATATCTGATATGAGCTCTTTATTGTTCAAATACTCCCCTTGACTTCCTCTTCCAGGAAAATTCATGGATCCCTCCACATAAATTCTGGGATCTGTTTTCAGGGATCACTAAGCTAAGCAATGGCTTCATCACCCATATGTTGGCTCCTTCTCTATTTCTAATAACTTTAGCAGAGAAACACAAATTCCACGTTGTCTAGGTCATGAAGTTCTTTTAAATGTTAGAACAGGGACCAACTCATCCTAAGGGTGAAACCAACCAAAAATAATTTGGTGCAATTAATTTTGCAAGCTTTCAGCCTGATGGTGCTTATTTTACCAATGTGGATGAAAGCAAAATTTCCCCACGGCCCCTTCTAAACACCTTGACCAAGAAAATAAGCATGAGTGTGGTAAAGAGCATGTTGATACCCCAAGGGACCAGAGAAAGTGCAACAACAGAGTGCCTTATACAGAAAGGGGAGTGTTAAACATGCTTAAACCAAACATTTCTTTCCCTTTCCTTTGGGATAAAACTATTTCCCATGGAAACTAAGGCTGTTCCCCTACATGTGTAGCCCGGGGAGAGATGCTTTGATGTGAAAGAGAATCCCAGTAAAGTACCGGATGCAGAAGCCAATGTGGAAATAGGAGGGACTTCCAGAAGCAGGAAAAAGCATTGTCCCAGAGGGGCTTCCATCATCCCCCCTAGGTCATCACTCAGACTGTCTGGCTAGTTTCCTCCTGATGGTCATTTTGCCGTAAGGAAAGTCTTGTCTCAGGTATGGGGCAAAAGTTTATAACCTTTCCCTTACATTAGACAGCTAAATGAATGTGAGATTTTATGGCATAATCTAGATATAAAAAACTAAAGTGAAAATGTCACAAATTATAAATGAAATTCTGCTTTTAAGTGTACCACAGAAAACTTGGAGAAACCATGAGAACTTCAGAAAAGTAGAAGTGCTGCAGATTTGATTTAGTCTAGGGAAAAGGGAGAGTGATTTAATTCTGTAAATTTTTAGGAATAATACAAATAAATGAATATGAGAATTAGGATGAAAGTCTTACAAGTGTGTACACTCATCTACTATTGGAGCTAAAAGGTCTATAGGAAGGGAACCGGCATACAGTGTATATATGATTTGCTTTAGGTTATTAGTCTCCAAGGGAGAGGGTGAGGGGGGATCTGCATGAAACACTTGCCTGGTACTGAAGGACTCACAGCCCAAGGAGATCCTGTTCCAGAGATAAAAAGTTCTATGGTGATTCTCCCATCTTGTTCTTTAAAACAGCCAAACATTATCCTCTGCTTTCTTCACCTGTCACTGAGGTGAGTGCTGGCTATGGCCTAAACTCTACCAGTGAGCTTACACAGGGAGCACTGCTAGTGCTACCACATCACATAGAAGGAGCAGAAGTCCTGCATGCCCATGAGCAGATTATGGTCACATGTGGAATCTGTTCAGCAGCGGCAAAATAGTGCAAACCATGATAACTCGTTATTGTACAACAAGTCCCTTTTCACCCTCCAAGTTTTCACCAAGGTTCTTGTGCGTGCTGGTTCTGAAACAGCTGAAAGGAAACTGAAGTATCATTTGATCAAAGACCTTATCTAGGCATGTGGGCCACGGATAAACAAATGGCCCTATGATGGCAATGGTCAGGGTTTGTTCCTGTCGGTATTTTCAGCACGAGGCTCACAGGCAATAAACTACATCATCATTTCTTTGTATGCTCTGACTCACCGTGACACATCCAGTGTGCTTTCTGTGGCAAAGGCTTTGTCAGTGCTCCCTCCCAGAGTAACATCTGGCACCTTGTTTTGCATTCAGAATGATGTATTTGTTTTGACTTCTTAACTGAATGTGTTGAATTATTTCTTTGGTGACTACAGAGGACTTCATATGGGTGACTTTTGAGGCTAACAAATCAGATATTTGTATTTGTACAATTTACAAATGTAAATACATTATTTATTACTAAGTTTGTGTATTTATTACTAAGTTTGCCCTTGGTCCCTGCCTCACATAAATTAAGTATACCTGCTATCTTCAACATCATTTACATTGACTGTCTACTAAATAGGTTACTGCTTTACCCCATGTTCTTAAAGATAGATAGAATATTGGTATATGGATCTCTAATCAACATCTCTGCCTGATAATATGGGGAGCTGGAGGAGGTCAGAGTTCCTGAAAACTGAGCCACAGGATCAACATCACAACTAAATCTTGGTGGTCACAGCTAAATCTGATGTCCAGTTGATCTCTCAAAGTCGTTTGAAATAAGACCCAGAGCCAGAAGAATCTCCAAGCCCTCCTGTGCATGGACTGGTTTCCTCACTCTCTTTGGTGGGAGTAAGAGTATTTTACTCTTACACAGGGAGCCCTGAGGTGTATTTAATTAACGCTCCTTATGAACTCTGAGAGGAGGTTGAGACATAAACATTATTATAGCTTCAAAGCCTGTGGGGATCACTCAGGTTTTACTCAGCTCTCTTATGCTGGCAGAATTCTTATTGACATCCAGACAATTCAAATATATGGAACAAAGTGTTTAGAATTTGGCCCATAATGTACCTGTCCCTCTCCTGGGCTGGACTTTGCTCTAATCCATCCTACATTCTTTGAGTCTCATCTATTTATTGACTAAAGCACCAAGTGCCTCCAGAGGTGTTGTTCCACCAGTAATCGTTCTTATTCAAACATTGCTCACTATCAACAGGCTAACCCTATTAATAATAACTTTAAAGAGAACAGAGAAAGAGGAGACAAGAAGTAGATTCGGTTTAATAAGGTTTTTCTTTCACCCAAGTTTTATGTTCCTTTCTTTTATCTTTTTATCAAGGCAACTGTATTCTGAAAGGCCTGAGGGTACAATAAACAACAGAAGGTGATGCAACGCCTGCTCGTTATTGCTTGATGGGTGAGTCATCATCCCACTGCTGTTATCTGCGTTATTGGAGCAGATCATTCGGGGGCTGCACTGAACACGGGCCACAGAATGTAACACTGCACCAACATCATGATGTGACACGTCAGTCTCTTTAGTTCTAGATGAGTTTCCTTTCAATTGCACATAGATAAAATCATAAGAAAGGGCGCCCATGGGATATATTAAAGGTTATACCTAGGCCTTATTTTTAACAAAGCTCAGTTGGTACTGACTGGCCAAATCCAACAACCTGTGCTTACACCAGTGAGCAGCTGTTCATGCAAAAAATTCCATTGTTTCATCAGAGGATCTCAAGCAAGTGACTGCTCCCTTTCCAGAATTAGTATTGAGGTTTTTTCGTATCCCACCCTGCTGTTTTACACAAAATGCCACATCCTACTTAGTTTTTATGGTATATTAGGGTACTCTTTTTTCCTTTTTTTTTCCCCTGGCTTTTATGAATATTGTACTACTGGGACTAAACTGAGAATGAAATGTTTCCACAAGCAATATATGACCATTAAAAACTGCCAATATAAACATATTTTTCCAAAAACAAAACTACTTCTTCTGTTTTTCTCACACATGATGCCTAGTCTACATGAAGACCTCCATAATTGAGATTCTAAACCTGCCTTGACTGGCAGAAGAGGTTGTTCTGTGGTTTGTACCTGAGATCCTCTAACCAAATGAGACTTTTGACATAAAAATACTAGCTTTTGTTGTTAACTGAACAATTTAGCAGGTGTGATAGGCTTTTGGTTTGGGTATTTAATTATACTGACTTATTTTACATCTGGAGTCCATGGAAACACTTCAGGTCCTTCAGGAAACAGGCACAGAGGCAGCAAAGAAAATTTGTGACTTTAGGAAGTGCCTCTGCCGAGCTGTCTCTAGTCAGCCTCTGCAAACCAGATCTTGTTTACTCCACAGTATTTTGTGGTATTTTTTTTCCCTTTGTTTCTTGCAAGTCTTTGTGCGCCTTTTCCCAAGCCAAAGCTTTCGGGGTTTGAACAAACAACTGCAGTACCCTCAGCTGTCCCCTGGGAGGGGAATGTGTTACTGCATGGCTGTAATCAGACCACAGAGTGCCTAGAGCAGAAAGAGAGGCTTACACTTCATGCTGAGCTATCTGTGAAGAATGAGAAATCAGGACAGCATGGACTTAATGAACTTATACTATTGCTTAGAGACAAGACCCACTGCACTGTCCAGCATTCGTATAAGGACACCTTTGCTCTGCACCAAGGAAGAGATTTGTAACAGCTAAGGTGTCTAAAAAGCTTTTTGTTAAAAAGTCACATCACCAACGAAGGGAGCTAAGATGATGCTCAGTTTCCTGGCCCAAACCAACCATGCAGTGCTGAAGCAAGGCAGGGCCACAGAACCAGGGCTGTAGTACCTAAGGCAGTCCAGAAGCCCACAGGTAAATGGTGTGGCTGTCCTAGCTAGGCCAGATCTCCCCATGCAGGGGCTAGCAGTTGCAGAAAAGCCCAGGATGGGGCTAGGACTGGTTGCTTGAAGCTCTGTTGGCCAGAATTTCCCTCCCTGTGAATAACGTATCCCTAAAGGAGCTGCACAAAATAATGGAATCATACAATCATTTAGTTTGGAAAAGACCTCTAAGTTCATCCAGTCCAAACATTAACCCATCACTGCCAAATACACCACTAAACCATGATCCCAAGCCTTTAAAATCCCTTCAGAATGGAGGCTCTACCACTTCCCTGGGCAGCCTGTTCCAATGTTTCCTTACTGTGACTACAAGAAATATGCAAGTTATCATCAACAGTAGTGATTCTCCTGTTTCTGTTGCTCAACTCACTATTACATTTCCAGGGATCCTTGGAGTTTGCTGCATTGTCCACCCCAGTCTCCTTACCACACTCTTTCTTGCACCACTAAGAGCTCAGAACCATGGCCAGCAGGACCAACTTAGGCTCCCTTCCAGTTTCTTTTTACCAGATTAAATAAAGTCACAACTTTGTGAACACAAAGTGAACACACACCTCAAAGCTTCCAGGAGAAATTCACCACTTCAGAAATCGCTCTCTATTAAGCTGACCCCACCACAAGAGATAAAAGGTCTCTGAGCTTTTACTAAAGCATTCCTCTTGTGCCTTTGCCCAGGCAGAGGCAGAGCTGGGCACTCAGGCAGGGCCCTGCCCCATCCTCACAGAGCTCTGGTCCCACCACACCGTGCACCTGGACAGGCCCAATGGCCTCAAGCAAAGGATGGAAACAAGGCCAGAGTGGAGCTCAGCCAGGATAAAGTGACCACCTTCATCTGGATGGTACAACATAAACTATATTTGGAGGCCAAATATGGCTTTGTGTACCTGCCTACTGCCTGAGCTTCTTTGAGCTTTATGTTTAGAAGAGAGGTTGGCCTTTTACATTTTGTTTTGATGTCCAGTGGAGAAAGAAACTTCTCAAGCCCATCCTCCCCTTTCTCAGCATTTCTCACTCTCTTTTGGTTTAAAAGGTTTACAATCATGGCAATGAATGCTCATGCATTAGAAGCAAGTGAAGCCACTAAATTTTACCAAAAAACCCAGACAGAGACATTGTGATTTTTTTAAGCTATGTTTTCTCTATGAAGAAGTGTGTCCAAGATTAAAGAAGTTAACTGTTATTGTAAGGTATCCTCCATTTTGAATCCAGAAAGTACAGGAAGCTGTGCAGTCTCTTTGTTCATCCAGCTACTGCTGCTGATGGAGACAAAGCAAGTCATGTGTCTACACAGTCTTATGTTGGTTTTGCTTGTCTTAGACAAAAGCTTTTCTAATGGGTGGGGTCAGTCAACAAGGATGGAGGAAAAGGGGTTTGCAGTTACAGCTGAACTGCCTTCTGTGTGCCCTTGGTCAGCTTTCATCTACTTCATTGCTGTGTACATTAGGCTATGGCAAAATCAGTCCAGAGAGAGAGGGAGAGAAATCCCAGAATAATGCAAACAACCTGGGAGAAACCTTGCCCATGAAGATAGGGAGCAGCAAAGAACTCCTGACCTGATACACCATCCAGTCTTTCCAGCTGCAGGGTGTTGGGTGTTAGTTAAATACAAAAGAGATACTGATGGTTGTTCCCCTTCCCCCTCCATGTTTATGAAATTTCATATGGAAAATTGCAAAACCGTTGACCAGCTCTATGACTGGGAAAAATATTTTTGTAAGTGGGTCAAAGGTTTTCCCTTGTTAATTCTCAAGTGTTCAAAGGTTAATCAGGATTTCAACCTGTGATGATTTTCAATCAGTTCTAAGGAATCACAGGTTTAAAATCCTCTGGAAGAAAACTTGAGAAAGAGTATTTGGTGGCAATTTGAGAAAACTAGTGGATGTCACTTATGCAGAACAGTCATATGCTACAGAAGCTTTTTCCTACACTTCAGCATTTTTTACATCTACTTGAAAAATACCATAGAATGAATCGTACAAATTACATTGTATTTACATTAAATAGATGTTGTGTGGTAGGCAAAAATAATAATAATTAAAAGCCAAAATAGGAATGAGGCAAGTTAATTGCATGACAAGAAAAGACAGGAAAGTCCCGTGAAAATAGAAGCAGTGCAGTGCTGTCCCTGCACTCTCTGACCTGAGTCCGGAGACATGTGTTAACAGCACACACCGCAGCCCGAGGCAGAAAAATGTGATGTGGTTGACAAAACTGTGGCATGACTAAAGACAGAGCATGTGAATTGTATTTATGTGCTAGTCTCTGAAGTGGAGAGCATATTGTCAAGCAGCCTGAGGGAGCTGTATCATATGTAGCTCCGTGTGCAGCAGGGTATAGCTGTATCCCATTAAGATGCTGGTAACGGAATATATTAAATATCCTCTTGAAGGCTAAGGGTCCAATCCTCCTGCACTGAAATCAATACAATTTTTGCAATTTATTTTTAATGGGAAGAGAATCAAACCCTTTCCGCTGCCACTCTTCTGAAGGATCCACATGCATGCACAACAACTAGTAAAACTAGAAGAGAGCTGTGTGTTTTGCTCTCCCAAAAATGCCCATGCATAATCATATCACAATGACTGAGGGCAGGCTTGTCTGGTGACAGATCTGCGACTGCTCTGCCTGGACCCCACCCAAAAGCCAAGACACCCATTCACAGAGCAAAAGCTGTCAAATGCTGTCTTTCAGAGCAAGTAGACCCGCCTAAAGCACAGAAATTTGTTTTCTGATTGTAATAAACGCCTAGATGTATCCTAAAAGATAGTAGCATTTTACAATCTGCTGTTACAAAAGCCATCACATGCTATCTTCATTCACTGCCTCCACAACATTTCTTCTTTTTTTTTTTAAATCATCTTCATAGCTCACCTCCAGCTAAATAACTTGTATGATTCTGTTTCAAGATCTCTCAGGAAATACACAGAGCCAGAAAAATAATCAAAGTTTAGTACACCAGCTTCCTGTTCTGTTTCTTGAGGAGAACAGGCTGGGTCCTGTTCTGCCTTCCCCTCGGGAAACAGAGAGGACTGCTGGTGGTGGTGGAGCTAAATGATGGTAAAATATCAAAACTCAAGAAAAAGTGATTCACAGGGGGGATTCTAGACTAAAAATATGGGGCATATTTTAAAAAGCTGTTGGCTTACAGAGAAGTTTCCTTTAAGCACAATACACAATTAAGTTTTCCATTTGAAAATAAAACTCAATGCATCCTGAAGGCTCGGAAGTCCTGTTGGCACATTAAAAAATACCATTAAAATAAAAAAATCCCACAATGTGTGTATGTGTGGTGGCTCATAGCCAAGTGTTGGAGGTGGACAACAGTGGTCCTCTTCACTTATGGTGCTGTCCTACATCCCAGCTGTGCTTCAAAAGAGAGGCTCAGGAAGGAGCCAGCTCTGGGTCCTGCAGGATTTAGACCTCAGTGTCCCCTTGGGAGAGTGCTGCAGCAGAGCACAATGCTTCTAGCCACAGCACAGCAGGCAGGGTGTGCTGCTTAATAAATGATATTCCTGCAGTGCTCCATGACCCTCACCAGCTCTATATAGGTAAAGCAGGATGAATGTCTCTTGAAGGCCACAGCAGCAAGTTTTAGGTGACTGCTTATTAATTTCATTCCCTTAACCAACCCAAGGGTAACCCATATAGGTGAGGCCACTTTGAGATTTCCATTGCACAGGCAGGCATCTTCATCTCCTTGGAAAGAAGCAATCTGAGTTTTATATGAAATGCTGCACAGCAGGACTGGGTTCAACTCCTTACCAAGAATTTGCTGCTTCACTGTGGCTCTGGTGTCTCTGGCTCCAACCATTTCTCTGAAGCAGAGAAGTAAATGAAAATACCAAATTTCAGACTGGTTTTTCACTTGCCTGTTTTGTAAAAACCTTACAGCATTTCTCTTAACAGCTGAAGATGCTGCTTTCTCAAGAGCTTTATGAACAGGGGCAGGAAAACACAGAGAGTGTACAGTGTCTTCAAATGGAGGCAGCTTATTTTTGTTCCTGCTGATTCAAGGCACAATTTGTACAACCTCAGTGATGAACTTCCCTTTTTTAATTTGCCAATAGCATATAACAAGCACAGACCCACTGTGCAACAGGGCATGTCAGATTCTGGACAAGAAAAACTGGACAGGATATGACATGAATACTACTTATATATACATATATATATACAATGGTGATGCTTTCTCTGCACCTCCTCAGCTAGGCTTGGGGTAAGAGAGCAGATTGCACACAAGACTTTCTCCTTGCTGGAGTGGAAGAAGCATCTGTGCAACAGAGGTACAAGGAAAGTGCATCTATCTGCAGCTGCCTGCCATAGCAACCTTCATGCATGTTTTGTGTAGGACTAGGATGCACAAGCTCACCTGAAGGCTTGGTGCACTTATTCCATCACCTATCACACCTCTTCTTCTGGGAAGAACAGGGAGGACTGGTAGAGCTTAGAACCTGGCTCAGGGGAGCTGACTCAGAGCAGAATCTGGCTGGGCACAGTGCGAGTACTGCAGTTGCTTAGAGCCCATCCTCCAGACCTTGCCAGAGCTTGCCCCCAGCTGCTCTCACTGTTGTGGACAAGAGGCATTTCCTGATAATCTGTGGCCTGGCTCTTCAATCCCTGTAAAGAACAGCTCCATTTTAGCCATGCAGGGGTAGCAAATACACCTCATTCTTCCACAACCAGCTCCACTGCAATATCTCAGACAGGGTCGTACTTCTGTGACCTGGACATCTTGGTCTTACTGACATCCACACTTTTGGGATACTTTCTTAGAGGCAGAGATATATTCCCTGTAATTCAAGCAACTACAAAACGTGTAGCATGATACAGAGATCATGGGAAGAAATGCAGCATAGAAGGGGTTCAAGATTTTGAACTTCCATCTGCGAAGCATCGAAGGGCAAAATCTAGAACCTGAAATCAGAAAGAGCACAGATTTACCAAGACAGCAAACCACTGAGGCAAAGAGAATGGCTGACCTGAGAGCCTGCAGCATCCTGGGAAGTCCTCAAATAGTCCAAACACCAGGAGGGGATCACATATAAACAAAAGCTGACCAATGGCATTACAAAACATGGAGAGATGCCCAAAATTCACCGCCTGCAGACTGAAAATGTCCACATTCAGATTTCCTGCTTGGAGTGAAAAGTGTTTCACCCACAACTGGTGACATCATTTGGATCTTCCCAACACTAAAGTGAAATATTTTCTGAACAATCCCACATGAAAGTAAGATAATATCCAAGCATTTTTATCTTTTCTGTGTTATTAAAAAAACTTTTAAATATATTGTGGAATAATTTGACTCCAAAGAGAGAAAATAATTCCTGAGTTATTTCTACCAGAAATGTTTATTGTAGAAACAATCCCTTTTCACCTGTAATTCTTAAATTTCTAGCTTCTAAGTTATACAAATTGGTGTGAACTTTCTTAATTTAGGTGTTTTGGGTTTTTTATCCATGTCTCAAACATTTCTTTTCTTTTTCTTTTCTGTTTTGTTTTAATAATTTTATTTACAGGTATTTTCTCTAGTAAAACAGGAGAATCCTCTTTTCCAAATGTGAAGTTCTGACTTTTGTCCATCTGATAAAATATTTCTCCTCAATTGTCAATTACAATTTTTAATTCTTTTTGAAATTTCTTTCCTCTAACTGTTTTGGCCCATAACTCATCTTTGAATGGTTACAGGTAGGCCACCATCTGAAGAACGTTTCTTGTGGCTTCCTGTACATCTTACCTTTCCTCAGTGTAAGAAGAGAACAGATAACTCTATCAGGCCACAAATATTTAATAAACAGCATTTTTATCCACTAGAGTTGTTGCACTAAAAAAACCAGCATCCATTGCTCATTTTTTTTGCCTCAAAACACTGACTGTGATCTGAGATGTTTGACTTTGTGGGCAGCTGTTTGGGCTAGGATGAGCACACAGGCAGGTTTCAATTTGTTAGGCTCAGCTATAAGAAAACTGCTCCTACCACATCAGATCTCTGGCAGCAGAGACTATCATACATCTAAGTGAGGAAATAGAGGGTGAGTTGGACTTTGCTTCTACAAATGGAGCTCTGCAGATGGCACAGTGCTTACAAAGAGGCAGGAATATTGTCTTTTGATCTCGGTAGGAGGGTGGGGACAAGGAGGGGGAAATCTGATATAACCCACAAGCTGGGGAAAGTTTCAAATCCCTCGCTCAAACAGGCAAAATATTTGCTGCTGGGTTTCTGCTTTTATCCTTTTCATCACCAATATTAGCTCCTGATGCTTCCTTGGTTCTTTTTCCTCAATGAATTTGCAGTCATCTACAAAACAAGGTTTAAGATACACTGGAAGATGAGTGAAAGCTGTTCGTAAATTATAAACTCTATTAGAAAAAGAAAGACTTCTAAAAGTATTACCTAGTGAAATATATTTTACTAATATTAATTGTTCCTTTTCAAGAATAATGATTTAAAAAGTCCTAGAGCGGAGCAAAATTTCTGATAGGTTAAGAGGGAGATTTGTTTGGGCTCAACCAAAAATTTTTGAATCAACAAAGCTGATTTAATTTAATGAAAGCAATAGATTTAAGATATGTATTTGATAAAGTATCTGTTGCAAGAAGGATATACCTTCTCCTTTCAGTTGAACCACAATAGCAAATAGCTATGCTGAAATCAGTAATATTGCACAGAAAATTATTACAAGAATGATAGGGCTCATTCTCTGCAGTTTTGTAATCTGTTGAAAGGAAAATCCTGAAACAAAGTCATATTGATAAATAAAGAAAATAAGCAAACAAAATATGTCTCAATGGGGGAAGATTCTTTTTATGAAAAATACTGCTTCTATATATTTTTTAATGTTTTTTGAAAACCTGACAACAATTTTAAGAGCAAAATATCATTATTCTCACAGGTTTTAAAAACGTTGAAATTCTCTGAAGAAATCTTGGGAATTTTTTGTTTTATTTCTTGTAAAATACTGTAGTGAAGCTATCTCCTAAAATAAATCCTAGCAGTTTAAAAGACCAGTTTGTTTACTCGTGTGTGTGTGTGTCTCAGAGAAAGAAGGAAGAGCCTTCTGAGAGCAATGCCAATTACTCAGCAGATGAGCAATTCCCACGCCCCACTGACATAACAGCAAACTGAGAGGGCTCGTGGTTGGCCCCAGAGCAAGGTAGACAGGTGTTACACTCTTTTTAAAATACATATTTCCAGTCCTACAGCTGTATCTTCATTGTCACAGAAGATAATACAATTTTTTTTTTTAACTTACACTGCAAAAGATAGATGACAACTTAAAAGCAACCTTGCTTGATTTATAGGGTCTCAAACCTTTTGGCCACATTTGTCACTTAAGAAAAAAGTCATTTAACTTCTGTGTAAAGTTACATGTTAGAAAGAGAGAGGGAAAGAAGATTTTCGTATGGCACAAAGCCCTTTACATTTAAAGTGAAGAAAACCTCATCAATATTCAAAATTTCTTCTGTGTGTACTGAAAACAGGCTGATATTTATAGGCCAAATCAGCAGAAGAGGTGGAAAAGGCAGAAGAACAGTGTGTGAAACCGTTACCAGAAATCCCATTCATACAGATAAAATGGCATGGATGAGCTGACTTTGTGGGGCTTTTGCATTATTTGGGTGTGACACTAGATATAAGGCTCAGTGGCAGAGACCGGTGTTGACTCTCCTAGAAGTTTGAATATTTAATCCAAATTCTCAAAAGAGAAAGCTTTGTACATGACCTGGACTTGGAACACGTGAAAAATTCTGCATGTAAGTTTCTCTGGTTCGTGAATATTTTTGTAAAGGTTCTTTTCAGTGAGTGAAAAACTAAGTGAGTAAAAGATGCATGAAAGCATTAGAAAATGGCACAACCTGCAATGTGTATTTGTGGTGCAGGGTGTCTGGTTCTTCATGGAAAATAATAAGCCAATTTTGATCTCTTGGGCTGGAACTACTATGTGGAGAGGATTCTCTCTTTCTCTTCACTGACTACAGAGGGAGCCAAGTTTCCTCAGTTAGTTTAGGTAGGTGTCTGAATTTTTGTAGCTTAAATTCCTCTAAAATTTCTAATGTAGAGAGCATAAGCAAACTAAAAGTTTGATTCCCTTCAATTTTACAATAATTTTGGTGATACAACCTTTCTGTGTGGAAGTGAAATCTTCAGTTTATCTGTTTCTCTTCTTAATGTGTTTCAATGTTTACAGCTCAGAAGTTTGTGTACATTCCTGATGCCAAATAAAGAGCAATAACAAAGACAGGATCCTAATGCAGCTAGTACTAGCAGCAGCAAAAAAAGCCATTACAAAGAGTGAATATAGTAAATTGAAAGCAATAGAAGTGTCAGCTAAAGTTGATTTAAATCTATGAAATCTAAAAATCTATGAAAGCGGTAAATCTGTGTGCATCTGGGTAATCAGATTACCAAATTTTCTGTGCTTGCTTTTCTCCAAGCTTACAGCTTTCAGAAGAAACTGGAAGATACTCTGAATGCAGGAAGCCATTTCTGAAAGACCTCAGTGGTGGCAAACACCTAAGGCTGTGATGTTCCACATCTTCCCGGAAAGCTCTGCTGGAGGAGGCCTGCACTGAGAAATAATTTCCAAGACCTGTACAAGCTGCTAGTCAGTCACATCCTGGTGAGGAAGGACAAATGGGTCATCCCCCCATTCCCAAACCACCAGAGGATCCCAGCTCTCCAGACCACGTAGGCTGCAAGTGTTACAAGACCAAATGCTCCAGATCCCTTGGGATATGATGAAAGTAAAATACCTCACCTGCTTCTCCTTGTTAGCACTTTGAACACATGCACTAGGGTGAGATCATGTTTGAGAAAACTGCAAAAGGTGGCACAGTGAGTGCTTTGCTCCAAGGAAGGAAGACATTTGGTGGAGTATTAACTATTTACTTCACTTTGCTGCAAATGGGAAGAATCACAGACTGATCCTGTTGATGTGGTTTCTTCCCAGATTTCTTGAGTGTAAAAACTTTACCACTCACTTCCTTTAAATTATTTTTTTTTGGTGCTATAAAATTTTTGATAGAAGTAAGTCTTTCTAAGAGCAAATAATCTTCTGAGATGTGAAACACCTTTCAAACAAAAAGCACAATCAAGTCTTAGCACACTTCCACAGATATTTCAGTCCTTCTGGCTCTGCATATGAATGACAGAACAGTTTGTCACTAATTTCTGAGCTGCTGTGGGCTAGTATATCTGACTGCACAAATAGTAAAAGTGTCCAACCCTGAGTTCAGACCAACGTGACACAAAAAAGAGGCAACAGTGTGGTTTATACCAATTTTAACATCATGATTATGTGAGAAAAGTAACGTGTCACTGACAACGAAAGCTGTAGGAGACAGGCGAGGTGCCTGGGATGGTCTCTGAAGACAGACTGCTAGACACATTCCTATCAAACCTCACCCAGTTTGTTAAGAATGAAAATCAAAAATTACATTTAACCTTCTGTGGTGTGAGAGTTAACTGGAAGAACTGTGATGTCAAAACCCATCCTTATGAAATAGAGTTGAGTGTCCACCTGCTCTAGTCAGGGGCCATTTCTCTGCTCATACTGGCTTGTCTGGCATTTGGAACACTGTGTATTGGGGAAAAGATGTTCCTTTAATTTCACTGAATGAGAAACTTTGGGAATAGTGGCATCAGCTGAGCACCTGCTGCTCTGTGCCATCAGTACCACAGATTTCACCTCACTGTAGCTGCAGGCTCTCAAAAATTTTAGTTTCTTCTAGACTTTCTCATAAAGGTAGAGCAAGGTTGCCCAAAGCCAAAAGCAAGCAATTCCAGGTCATGATGTTACATATGGCTGAATCAGACCACTTTCCATTTGATTAACGCTTCTGGCACTGCAAAAAATAACATGGGAAATCCCTGCTTTGAGGTAATGCAGAATTAGCAATAAGTGGCTCTGTGAAAACCTGAGGCTGGTGAAGTGAATTTGGGTTAAGACCACAACCAAAAGGTTTTGGTGCTGTTTTTTTCTACACACTTGAAGACATGCACACAGGTATATCATAATTATGTTTGACACGTGCTTACTGTTTTGATGTTTGTACCTGTACGTGCATCTCTACAGACATTAGCAATTACACTCCTCACTACAGAGATAAACCCACGTGGGAGTGCAGAAAGGGGTAACTGATAGTATCTTTTCTGATAGTGTAAGGGTTCAGAGGATGTAGGAAAAAATAAAAGTAAAAGGCAGAAATTGTTCCCTGAACACCCTGATGCTCGGGGAGATGTAACATTCCTGTAGCCAGAGGACAGCCCACTTAACACCAAAGGGAGCTGTTGCCATTGCAAGCCCCCTACAGCACAGGGCTCTGCTAGTGGCAGGTCTGAGCACTTATTTCTGCTGTTGGCATGAGACTGAAGAATTTCAAATGCACTCCAACTCACAGAGGTTGGGAAGAAGAAAGAGGAAAGTTTGATCACTCTTCTATTAGTATTTCTTTCTCCGCTCAGGTCTGTGATTTACTGGACATATTTTAAAGATAATCATGGATGTAATGCCCTGTTGAAGGCAATTTTTCCCTAAATCACTCTTTCAATCTACTGTTTACATTTCCTTGGATGAGGACAAGACAGTTCTGGAGAATGAGGTCATATGGAAAAATTGGCAGCCCAAAAGCACAGGGAGAGAGGGGACATTCCAGTCATTGCACATTTACTGGGGATTCAGAAGTGACTGCATCTAATTTCCCTGAAGGGTGGCAGATGGGGTGTGGGTAATCAAACAACTAGCAGAGCCAATGAAGGAAAAGATTTCCATTGATTTCAAAAGTTTCCACCAGGTCTTTGGAGGAAAGGTACATTGCCTCAAACTCCAGCTGAAGGAGCAGAAAAGACACCCTCACAAAGTCACTAGAGCAGGAGAGGACCTGAAAGAGGAAAGTGCTTTGGGAACAAAGTGACAGGGGCAGCATGCTGGCGGGAAGGGACCTGCAGGGGAATTTGCAAAGAGGAAAGCCTTGAACCCCTTTCATAATTTGGAATAATATCTTCTCATTCAGAGAGACATAGTTCAATAATTCTGACTCATCTGCAGGCAAATACACCTCCATGGCAACTCCCTAAGCCTTGCTAAACACTCGAGGAATATGTTTGGAAATGGTGTTAACCTAGTAGAATCCAGCTCAGTTCTGAATGCACTGGAGCCCACTTACACAAGGATCTTTCCTCTTGAAATAAGCAACTTCTTCAAAGAATACTTTTTGTTCCAGAATATATATAGGAAGTACAGTGGAACTGCAGAAAAAATAAAATCCCTTCTAAAGAAATAAACTAATTAAGAGAAGACTGAAGTGATTCTGCTAGCATGATCTGATCAAGCAGGATTTTTTATAAAAATAATGAGGGCCAGTTGTTCATTACTCTATGTGAATCTACTGTAAAAAGCCTCTGGAGAAAAATATAATTATATAACGGCAAGAAAGCGTGCTTCTGAGCCCTCACCCAGAGAATCCCAGCATAACTTCTGTGCCCTAGGAAGTCATGCAAAGAGCAACAGCATCTGCTGACCCCCAGAGCTCAACTGGCTGGGGTGATCTTGAAGTGAGAGGGAGGGAGGCCCCATAAAAACCTTTCCACCTCCTTTAAACACTTTGAAAATGAGGTAGATCCTGTCCACTTCTACTGCTGTGGCCATGCAGCACACTCCCTTCCCTGAGCATTCCCACTGGGCTGTGATCTTCCACTCTCACTCACGTTCAGCAGGACGCGGACACAGATCTCATGGAGCGAATTTACCTTGTGCTTCCACCTCACATCCCCTGCACTTTTTATTATGCCTTTGTCCCATTTGGTGCCTTGCCTATTCAGATTTCCCCGGTCTGTACTCTAGTAGACCAGAAAAAAATACTCCAGTAAAACCAAAGTAGCTTCACTGAGAGTCAGTGGGTTTGGTTTGGGTTTGTACTGCTATAATTCAAAGCAGCACAATTCTGTGTATGTATGCAATATTTCTTCTCTCTCTAAACACTTGTTCTGTGTCTCATAGCATACCGCATATAAAAAATGTCTTTCCCAAAAAGGCATGAAAAAAGCAAAGATGCTCCTATCTCTCATGCTTCTCTCCTCCAAAGCTCAATTGATGAGAATGAATTATGAATGCCTTTCAGTTCAGCTTTAAAAATATGAGGACCCAGTTCACTTCAACAGTATCAATAAATATGGAACATGCATGTGTTCATTAGAAAACATAGTTCATCAAGATAGAGAGATAATATTGTGATTTAGGCATTTAAGTAATAAAGTAACTTTTCATTTGAAAGCAAAATGTGCCTCTACCAGGACAGCTAGCATGGGAGAGAATATAAAATATGCAAAACTAGGGAGACACCTATACTGCACAACCCTTACACTTGTTTTTAGGGCATGGTGATGGGTTCATGCAATTTTTCTTTATGGATTACACAGCTCACTGAGATTTTACGTTGTCTGAAACACGATAAACATAGCAACACCATTTCTAATGCCAACATCTTTGACTATAAAGCTAGTCAAACAGGACCAGGAACCTTTTATGGCCTAACCACACCATGTAGCACTTTCCAGAGTCTTTCATAGGATCCATAGATGCCCTAAAGTCTCATACATAATTACTATTTTTCATTTATTTACTTATTTCAGTTCAAAGTGTGTGCATAATGTGTTACAGCTTCCGAGATTGCATAGCAAGATGCTGAGGTTATACTTTGCATGCCCTGGGGCAGGTTGGCACCAGAGGGCCTCCCAAGGATGCAAAGCCTGGGAGGACAGTGCCATGGATGGAGTTAAGCAAAGCACAGAAGCTAGAAGGAGCCAGACAGCATAGCATTCAGTGTACCACACAGCTGGGAATAGTCCTCGTGTACGCTTTTCCCTGGCTCGTGTCAGGAGTGTGCTAACAATTAGGCAGCAAAGGCAATCTGCAGTCCAGCTTGCTCCCTGGACCTGTTTTATTTAGCTGCCTAGATGTACATATGATTTCGTTGATACAGCACTCACAGAGACAAGAATCAGAGCCTGCCTGGGAAGATCCTGCTGATACAGGCTGGGGATGCATTCCCTCCTGGATCAAGATTAAAGAGACCCTTAGGGAGCTGGTTATACATTCCTGGCTCTCAGGTTGCTGCTATTTCCTGAGCTGAGCTAGAGGAGCACTGTGCTAGCTGGCTGTGGGTAATGGGATATTTTGCATTACATATGGATTGGTGAAACTGGTGATGAGCCTGCCTTCTCAACACCCCCATACATCCCTTGATCCTCTTATTGTGGTGCTGGGTGAAATGGAACGGGCATAACTGTACTGGCCAACCAGCTCCACCTTCCTCTAGGACACAAGTATCAACTCAGCAGGTGTTGCTCCAGTTTCCATCTGTTGTATTATGGAGGGGTGCAGAACTGGGGCAAGCAAATATGATGTTTCTCTGCATATGCTGGGTTTGATTGTCGATGCAGTTTTTAGAACAGTCTTAATCATGATGTGTTCTGTGATTCTAGTTGCTTTCGGGTATTAACATTTCTGAGGTCTCAGTGTGAGTCTCAATTATTGAAATGGCCAAGATTCTGGCAAGAAACCACAGGGAAGAAATCAGTTCTGTGAGGAAGATGCCAGGAGGCAAATATTATTTACATAGAGTACAGAACTACAGAAATATAACAGTATGTAAATTTCTTGACAGATGCCCTGTTTGGCAGCTACTCAGAAGCAAATTTCGTTCTCAGCCAGATCTGCAAAAACACAGATCAGTAATCCAGGGTAGAAGTGATTTGGTAGAAATTCTGGATGACAACTTACAACTCCCCAAACTACTACTGAATTAACAAAGAAATAATAGATCAGGGAAAATATTATCTTTGTGGGCTGGAATCAGGCAAGGTCTCAAAACATGAGAAACCTCAGTGAAGTCAGGAGAGACTCCTGCATCTGTAATCTGCCAAAAGGTTGTTTGCCTGACTCTGTAATCTAAGACAAGGTTATGCTGAAGAAGGTACTACTTGCTGGGGTGCCCTGTTAAAACAGGCACAAATCTGAGAACTACTTGAGACCTAATTCTGCTGTGAAACTAAGATCAAACATTAGTTTATCATGTATGTTTGGTGCCCTCAGAAAGACGAATTTGGATAGGTGTGCATCTCACATGGCAGCCAATGCTACCAGGCACAGTTGTTGCCAATAGAGCAGACACCTAATGTGAACCATACCTCAGATGATAGGTGAGAGCTAGGGCGTGTCTGTGGGGGGGTTTGACTTGTTTACAATCATACCTGTTCCATGGGAACAGATAAGCCCTTGTTTCTAATCATACACACCGAAAACTGAACTTTTATGTGGTTTGAAAGAAAATTCTGAATTGTTGTCCCTTTCTTTAGGAAACGAAGGAGAGAAAGGTGGTGGAATTGCAGCTTCAGATGGTGGAGGTTTACAAGTTTTTAATCATATCCTGAGGGCCTTTGAGTATATTTAACCCAGGATCTAGCTATGTCCAGTCTATTAGAAGGCATCTTCTTGTTATTAACAGGCTGACATGGTTCACTGGGAAAGCCTCTTTGACCTATGACTAAACATTCAACACTAGTTGATTGGCAAGGGCTGCTTGCATTTGGGGGAAAGACATTTCTACTTTTGCTTGCCAGAAGGTCTCTGAGCTCTGCCTTTTGCAAATACACAGTAACTTTGAATTTTCTTTGAAATCAGCAGCTTCCTGCAGTGGAACATCAGCATGATGATTGTGTGCACTCCTGTCATGGGACGCTGGGAACAGGGCCCATGTCGTGCATCCCCATGGAGGCTGGACCCCCTGCCCAGGTCAAGAAAAACTAAAGCAGTATCAGTGCAAATCTGTCAGGTTTTATTCTACAGTGTATGCCAGGAAATACTGCCCTTCAGTTAAGGTAAGGGGAAATCCTCCTTCAGTTTTCAGACAGTTTTTGTTTTGAAGCATCTCTACTTCTGTAGTCATAGCCCTAGGCATACTCCTAGCACGTGTGCCCTATCCTGTCGCAAGCCAGGTGAGCTGCTCCCTCTTCAAGCAACCTGTTTACTCTGCAACAAAAGCATTCTGCCCCAGTCTGTTTCCCTCATCATTCCTTCCAACTGGCCAAATGTTACTTTTTAACTCTAAATAAACATTCTCTGCTCTGGCCAGAGCACATGCAGCACAGCTGCCCCGGGACACAGGCACAGCCTTTGCCTTGGTGTGCAAGGAGCAGGATGGTAAAGCCACACCAAAAGCTGAGAGCAAATCAGGCGATAAGTAGCAAAACTGTATTATCAGCAGATCTGAGTTCAGGATTTCGTGGTCATTTGCCTTTATTTATGCCTCCTATTAACCTTACTCAACCAGGACATGTGTTACACAGATGGGAAAGCCAAGGCAAAAATAGGCTCAGCGGTTTTCCCAGCTCGTGCAGGACAGCGGCAAAAGCCGAGCGGGAGCACCGGCGAGCCCTGGCGTCCAGCGGTGTCCATGGGCAAGCGGCACCGGTACCAACACAGCCTGGGCGAATTATAACCACAAGGCGAGACACATCCATGCTCCTTGGTGAGACCATCGGAGCATTCCCCGGAATCCCCAGCCCCCGGGGGTCCCGCTAGATGGTGCTGGAGGGACGGGCAGACCCCGGCCGCGCTGCGCGGCGGGCACGCAGGGAGGGAGGGAGCCAGCATCCCCCGCTCCCCTCCCTGGCTGCGGCTCCCAAAGTGTTTCCTCCGGAATGCCTGCCTGATGATAACAGGATCCCTTTCATATATATTAAGCAAACAGGGGCCCAAGGTGAGTAAACACCACGAGCAGACTCATCTCTCTGCTCGACGCCGCGGCGGTGAAAGCCCGGTTGCGCGAAATAACAAGCGGCTGAGCTTTTCTTCAGGCCATCTCTCCAACAACAAAGCGGCTTTTGAAACACGCAGATTGCACGTTTAAAAAGAAATAATTACGAGCCAGTCATCTGAGCTGTCCTTCTGCACCAAATCTAAGACTTGGTATCACCCATAAAATAATGTCCTGCATATGCTAACCTGAATATTTATAGATGCAAAAAAACCATGTCACTTATGTAAGGCTAAGGAATCGTGCTCATGCATGAATAGTCCCTTGTAAAAATAAATTATAAAAAAAGTCTCTGTCAAGATATTAAATTAATTTTCCTTTTCAGTTAAGATCCTTGTATATAGTTCTGTAAAATTCCTCTTGGCAGCCTGAAATGTATCCTGGTTAAACAGGAGCTTGTACTCTTTTACAAAACCTTTTTTTTTTTTTTTTTTTTTTTTTTTTTTTTTTTTTTTTTTTTTTTATGAATACTATTCCTACTTAAGCCCTGCACAAAAATCATTGAGAAAGCAGAAAACAGGAATAAAGCCATCTTTGTTTCAACTTTTCCTGTCCCCTTTTACTTGAAGGGAAAAGTAAGTATGTGATGAATGAACAACACTTATTTGTCAGGGAGAAAAGGTAAGTGACCTATAGACTTGGGGACTGTTGGCTGTTTTGTCATTCTTCTAAAGGCTGGGTGATATAGTGATATGAGGTTATTGAAATAACTTATTTGGAAAACGAAAATATTTTATGTTTTCAGTAAAGATCGCTATTTTCTTAAACCACTAATTTACGCAGAGATTCATGACACTCAGCTCAACTCCATTGGAAATGTTCTTTCTGAAAGCCCATACCAATTCTTCTACCACTCCAGCCAGGAGTAAAACCCAGACATGGGGAAGAAAATGCTGTGGTCTTTTTTCCACAGTGGCAGTCACAGTGTCAGGACCTCAGTGGCAGGATGCACCTCAGTGCAGGAGATGTTAGTGAAAGGAGACAATACATGGAAGAATTATGATGAAAAAGGAACAAGCTGCAGCTGGAGAAGGTACCTGTTCATGCAGTGGGGGTTATACAGCATCTCTCAGTGTGGGAGTCTTGGAACAGAATATGTTTAAGGGGCAAGAAGATGTACACGTCTGCATAGCACATGGGAGAGAGGGGGGCTGAGAACAGTGTGGCGCACGCTGAGCTGTGTCTGAGCATTTAATTCAAACTGCTATATTGTTAAGACTCTTGAGCAATAAAGCAAATTTTCATTCCAATTAAAGATTCAAGGGTTTTAGAACAATCACCAGAAGAAAGAGAGAAAAAAAAGGCATATCCTCAGAGGACTTGGTAATGAATAACAAAAACAGTTCTTGTGCATTGTCCAAAATGAATGGTATTCAATATAACTGCAGAGAGAGGGCTTAATGATACAATCCACTGTGGTGTTCTCTGTGAATAGATGTGGGATGGCCCATGATTGACAGCAATACTTAGCCCAGGTCAATATCTTCTGGTCAACATGTAACACAGGTCATTCTTGGTGCTGCCGCCTTATTGTTGCTGGGGTGGCAAACACTGGAAGGGGCAGAGCCTGAGGGAAATTAGCAATTGCTTAAAGCTGTTGGAATGAGTTCACTCATACAACATGAATCATATTGCCCATGCATATGCTTCTCTGTGGATATATGTAGCAGTCTATCAGCCAAGCCTGCAAAGCCCCTGCAATGGAGCAAAGGAACTACAGCCTGGGGAGAAAAAGAGCATCAGGTTGGAAGCTCAAGGATGAAGCACATGAAGGAGGAGGAGAAGATATGTACACTTCGTAACTTGTATTCATAGATGGGGCAAATCTGCCCTACATTCATACATAAGCCATGTACTGGATAGAAAAAGTGGTTCAGAGCACTGAAGCAAAATTTACTGTGTTTACTAATTGCATATTAAAGTCTTCTAAGGGCAGAGCTACAAGACAGAAAGACTCTATTTCAGCTCAGCCCCAGCTCTATCCTGGCCCACAGTTCTATGTCTCCTTCCTATGGGTATCCCCTTATTTTTACAATGCTATAAGACAAAAACACGGCTGGGGCACTAACCATGTCCTGGGTCCCTGGAAGATGCCATTCAAAAGGGCAGCAGATAAGAAACCTTGGGGAAACTCTAAAGGTTGAATAGGATAGCTCTGCACATTCCACCACTTTGTGCTTAGAGCAGAGAGGGCTGCCCCAGCGTTAACTCTGCTGCCTCACAGCTAGGAGCCAGATCTGGCCAGCCTATGCCATCACTGAGCTGCTGCCTTCCCATGCCAACCCTGCTGAAAGTGCTCTCATGCTCACAGAGTTCAAGAGCTCAGATTAGTTATCTTTCTCCTAGTAGAAACGGCTCTGGATTAGGACTCTAGAGGCTTAAATTCATTTGTCAGGTTAAGTACAGACTTTGTGTGCAACCATGAGCAAGGTCTTTAATCTGCCTGAGTGTCGATATCCTTCGGAAAGGGGCAGTAATTCTTCCCTAATTCCTGAGGGCTCGGGGAATAAAATTGGTAAATAACAGTGCAGTGCTGCACTACATAGAGGATAGCTGGCACAGCTCTCCTGGCTGTACCGAGCTCCCTTGCTAACTACCCGGCATATGTGCTGCAGATCTGGGGCACTCGCAGTTAGTGTTTTCATGAAACAGAATATAAAATCAGAAGGAAGCAGCAGCTACAGGGAAATTGCACATTCCCTGACTAGCACACCTTTAAGCACCCTTCACTGTTTTGAAGCATTCACTGGGGAATCATGCTCCCAAATTATATCTAATGCCTAAACTCAGTCAGATAACTTAGGTGCTGCCAGCACTTGGGTACAATCGTTCTCTCCACAGACACACGTGGCAACTGTGATAAGGATGTAGAAAATACCAATACCAGTGCAAGGCTGCTTTAGCGGCACTTCCCAGAAACAAAGTAAAAATTGAAGATTGTAGGTCCCTCTTTCACCAGGTTTAGGTTGCCTATTCCCTCTCTTTAAACTTTGCCTGCCCCCTTTTTAATATTTCCCTTTCACACATTTTCTGCATGCAGGTCTGCAGTTTTCCTTCCTGCTGAGTTACAAACCCACTCCTGCTTTATTCCTCCACTCAGCACTTCCCTGCCCCTGCTCAGAGCACGTAGGCTTCATCCCCTTCATGATCAGCTGAGGAGCAGATGGAGGATCAGAGGAGCAGGATGGCTGCTTTATGAGGTGTACCCACGGCAGCACTCATGGAAACAACGAACAAGTGACCAGGAGCCAGGATTTCAAATGATGCAATATCCAAAGTTGGAATGCAGAGGAAGTCATAGTCAAAGTCATAGGACCCAGGGATCCTGAAGTGGTGGATTTTTCTCAGCTTTTATTTAAAGCAAAATTTCTAGTGTTCATGTTCTCAGACAAAAGCTTGGAATTGGGAAGCCTTGAACAAAGAAAATAAAAGAATCCAGAACTGATTTTTTTTTTTAAATATCTCATGATTTTGCCATCAACCTCACATTATGTTGGAGAGTAGCTCAATATTTTTGAGCATCAAAGCCTGGCAGGACTACAGATGCCTCAAAATCATAATGAATTGAGGCCACAGTCAGCTTTTGAGAAGGCTGCTCCCTTGCAGCTAAGACAATACCAGGGTTTTGCAGAATGGTTTGATCCTCCCCACACAACCTCTCACTGGTGAGCCTTGCTATCACCGCCCTCGGCAGGCATGGATATATTCTTTCTTTTATCCCAGTTAAAGAGGAAAGGTGTATTTTAAGCACAAAGTGGCTGCCACACCACACCACTACTCAAGGTGGTGAAGGCTGCAGGCTCATGTGGGTGCCCAGAGGACCTCTCCCAGGCTTGCCTTCAGGGCCAGCACAGCTTCTTGAAGGGACAGGAGTCCTGCATAGTTGTAGCCATATGTTGAATGTAGTGAAGGCATATGGAGCTAATTATATAAATAAACAACTTGGTCCATGATGATTCTAAATAATGCAAAACATAAAGAGGCAAAACACTAATGTTCTAACTAATGAAAATAGATTCTTGGGTGATTAATTTGCAATAAAGAGACACTGCATATGTCAAAAATGGTGCGTCATCATATGATTTAATATAATCAGGCACAGCTGCATTGCTCTTGATGTTGGCAAACAATGATTTTGTTCACCTCCTCCTGCATCTGTACTACAGTATTAAAAGAGAAGAAAACTGCACAGTAGAGCCAGCAAACACTCGTGAGAAAAATATTTTTCAAGAATCTTGATAAATATTTACCAGCCTTTGGGATGTTTGAATGCTTGAGGTTGTGTCAGGAAAAAAGCATGGGCTGATATCCTCAAAAAACAACACAAGTCGTCAACAGTCTCCGTACAAAAGGGACTTGCTCAATACAATAGGCCACTGTTGCTGTGACTCTCAGCATTGTTTACCTCTCACAGAGCTTCCAAGTACAAAGCACTTCAAACAAACTACACTAAGACTTTAAACTGAATCCACCCATCAGGTTAATAAAACAAATATTGATTGGGTTTGAGAGTCATTACAGAAAACAAACCCCTTTGGATTAGCAGAGTTCCTTTGTTCAAGCAGTATTGTCCAGAGCCTTCAAGCAACATATTAAAATCTCAACTTAAATCCTGAGGCAATATTTTACAGTGTTTGCCCTCAAATCTGCTTTTATTTGTAACATATGTATAAATACAGATACATGAAAAGATAGGAGCAAGCATTTCATGCAGGCAAAGGAAGGAAATCATGCCAACCTCAAAAATATGCTGGAGATTCTAATAATGAAGAGCAAAAGGAAATTTTTTTCAAGTGCATATATTGATTTTTACACCTGAATCTTTCCAAAACCTGCAGCTTGTAGAGACTTTTACCTTGACTCCCCTAGAAACCCAACCTCTGCAATGCAGAAGAAAATCACATCAGTCTGCAAATGCCCTTTCACAAGATGTCCTGCAAGATCTAATAGACTAAGAAAGCATCTTGACGTGATCCAACACAGAAAGGCAACCAAGATGCTTGAGAGCAAGGGCAGAAAACCAAGGATGCAGCACACAGAAAAGATTTGCAGAGAATTATTGCCTCAGATACAGGATGATCTGGATTTTTCAGATTTATTCCCTGATTACTTGACAGGGAGCAAAGACAGCTAAATGATTTTAGGTCCTTACCTCACTTTCAAAACCTGCTTGGGTTCTAAGAAACTTTTGTCTAGAGATTATAGAACGTGAAAGGAGTGACCAGCCACTTGTGCAAGTTCTTCCAGATGTGGATTGAGAACATCAAGCCTCTAGCACAGATTCAGACAAGTATGTTCAAAAAGGAATAGATTCTCCACATGGTTTTGAAACTTTCATCCACAATCAAATCAGACTGTAAGAGCACAGGCTACTAATCCAAACATAACCAGCCACGTATATTTACTTGTTCTCCTGCAAAATTTACTTCATTCTCTAAACACAAAAGACACATTAGAAACATAAGCACACAAATAGTGACCAGTAGGTCAGTGACATGTTTTAGTAACCATATACTAGCCATATTTGGCCTAGTAATGCCAAATCAAGAATGGTTCATACTTGTCACAGTAGTGTGAGAATGGAAGGAACAGTAAAGAATGAAAATATTGTCGGAAGTTAACAAAGATATTCAATACTCCCATACAAATGGATTAAGCTCCATAGTGCTGACAATTCCTGCAAACCCAACTCTGCCAGTGGACCAGGCTCACAGTTCCTTTGGCTCACAGTACCTATAAGGTACTGCAGAGAGAAATGGCAAAAAGACAGGTAAATATCTGGAGAGGAGGATTCTCCAGACATTTGAGCAAACCATAGCACAGGCGCTTTAAGTAGCATTCACCGCTACTCATTAACTCCATATACACATCGCTCAAAATAATTTATTCTCTTTTCCTGGCTGCATAAAGCAAGGTGTGCTAAGTACATCCCAGAGCAGACACCTGGCCATTGCATGCAAACGTTTTGGCACCCTGGATTTTTTCTTCAGCCTTCAAACAGGCCCTGTCCAGCTTTTTCTCTCTCATTCACAACATTCAGGTAATTGTTGACAGGGAATTCTCAGCAGAGCCCAGTCAGCAGTGGAGACTGGCATGATACTACAGTGAGTCCTTCTAACACAAGGCATGGTTTCTAAGTGAAAAGGGGAAGGTATTAAGAAATTACACCACCACTGAATGAAATGCAACACATACCCAGTGCTCAGCATCTGCCTTAGCTTAAGGGCACAGCATTCTGCAAATCTTGTAAAATCAGGTGGTTGATCTGATAAGATACTCTGCATCACTGGGACTCTCCCTATCTGAGAACAGAATCAAACCCCATGAGCTTTGCTCAGAGTATTTCACTCACAGCTAGACTTCTTTGCTGGAAGTTATGCAATCTTACTTTACATCTTATCACCAGCGCTGCAACAGTCAGACTTCAGGGTTTGTTGTCTTGCAGGCACCCACTTTATTCTTATTGCTGGGGAGCAGCATTAGAAACACAGCCTCAGAGTGAAAGAACAAGGAGGGAATGAGTGATAAGGAGCAGAAAGTGCTTGCAGAGTTAGCACCTGCACAGCAGACTGAGGCTGAAGCTCACTTCATTGATGTGGGGCGCTTCTTGCATCTGGACCGTAACGATTAAGAGAATAAAATACATGTTCTACCACACTGAATGCCAGAAGTAACTGTCATGTTCACTCACACTGCTCTGCTTAGGGATAATACAGGCTATTAGGGTTGCGTAGGACAAGCTATATTTTAATAAATCACTCAAAGGACTAATGAAATTCAGAAAACTTTGTAAAATGAAGAATAATATCCTTAATAGGTGACAGGTTCAATTAAGTGTTCCATCTTTTTACAATAGAGACAGGACCTCCTTTCTCAAGTATCTATGTCCAAACACTAACACATACACTGAGACTTTTGCAGACTTTTGCACTCAAACTCCCCAGAGTTGTGGGTTTTTGGCTGATCTCTGTTCTTCATCGTGGTGCTGAATAAAATATGTCAAGATTCTGAACCATTCACTGCACTCCTGGATGACCAGCAATAGCTAAAATACCCTTAGGTGAGAAGAGGGACCTCTCCCCTTGCCTTGCCCCATACTCCTCCCAGTACCACTCTCAAAGATGTGACCCGTGGAAGGTGGATCCTCAGTAAAGCAGTGACCTCCTCTGCTCTTACTCTAAATACCACAAGTCCTTGATGCTGTCTCTGATTGCCTGCAGCTGAAACTGTGGGTGCAGCTGTACCACAATTCATGTCCAAAGTTTTAGAAAAGACTATAGCAGTTTGAAAGCAGAAACACATTTGCATAACCAGACAGTACTAAGGAATCAGTTCTGTCTGCTGCTGTGCATATGCTTGTCCTTCCAATTTCTAGCCCTGGTTCCTGGGCATTGCCAAGGGTCAATCTAAAGTAGGGACTGTCTCATGGAATTGAGCTTTATGGTCCCATTTTTTCCCAAACCATGTCAAACCAGCAAAAAACAATGAACAAACACAAATCTAAACCCATGCACAGCCATGAGAAACTCATAGACAGAGGAACAGAAAAGCTTCAGAATAAAATATGAGGCTGCATGTCAATAACACAAAACAAGGTATTGCAGATAAATTTAGGATTTTTTTTCTTTTCTTAGACACAGGAAAAACTAAATCTTTATTTTGATCAGATATGGAAATAAAGGGATTAAAAGAATCAGATGAGTGATTTGTAACTGGTCTCCAGACTGCACCTCTTCCTTTAGTAAAGTGCATGCAAGTGGATAAAACTGCATGGATGGACTTTATTAGCTACAGCTTTCCTTCCTCACTCTGGGATTAGAGGAATACTTTAACCTTGACACATTCATCTTACACTCACAAGGTTCACTTTTAACAGTCACTTCTTGTTTCCTCTTCACCTGTCTGGTTCTGGCAAATAGTTCCCCAAATTAGAAGAGGCTACTGTTCTGCCTTAAAAAGCAAGGGTTTTCTCACCTATCTTTGTTAGCAAGAGCATGGACAAATTCACAATGGTTACTACATCCTAGAATTCTATCGCAGATGACAGAAATATGACAAAAGCAGATGTTTGTATAAATAAGGCCCTTGGAAGGATGCATTAGGCTGTCCTTTAAATACATGAAAGGAAAAATAGCAGGAGCATGATTTTATTTACCAGATAGTAATGAAAAGCCAAGTATATGAATTCATGTTACTTATATATTAGTGAAAAAACTTTTTTTTTAATGCTTTCTTTATGCTAAAGAAGTTTGCAATGGGATTTGGAAAAGCACTCAGCACTGCCCCAGCTTTGTGCTGAATGGGATGTATGAATACTGCTCCTGTTGCTGTCCACAGAGGCAAAACTGGGCCACAGCTAGGGGTGAAACACCTATCACCCACACACACAGGAGGGAAAGGGTCTGTGGAAATGAATGCTTATTCAGAGGGCTGGGGAATATGAGAATTCAAGGAAGTTTTTTTATGTGTGCATGGAAGAGGGTGTTATTAAGCAAAACACTTGAAAGTTAATTGCAGAATAAAAGAATATACCTCAAGGGTACACACTTTCTCAGTACACTGATTTATTATAATTACAGAGTTTACCCTTACCTTTTTTCTTTATCCAGCCACATATTTGAGTTGCTTTAGATTAAAGTATACGTCTTGTTAATTATGGCATTTAGTTCTCAAATCGTAATTGGTGTCTGGTGCTAAGCTCCTATAACTCTTCTTGTCACTGTTTCAAGAGGGCCTGTTTAATTTGCCTGAGGTGAACTAAAATGGAAAGTACCGTCTTATTTGAGTAATATGAGATATTTCTCGTGGCTCTAATGACCAAATATTTTACTGCTTATAGGGGGGCACAATTAGGTGGGGGTGTCTGTGTGACAATGGGCAGTCCTACTTGCCAAGAGCTAATCAAGGTGGATGCTGCCGTAATAATTTTTAGGGGTTTTATTACGTCCTTTAAGCAGATGAAAATAATACCACTTAGAATAAACAAACACCATTAGACATTAGATAAAAATCATTACAGTGAGCTACTAGGAACTTTCCTGACACGTGTTCCTTCAAAAATACCTTGCTAGAGAATGGGAGACTGAAACTCTTACCCTGCCTAATCATAATTTTCTCTTTTGGGAAATGCATCAGGGACGAAAGCTGAAGAAAGGGCTTTGTGGGTATTTGGGAGGAGAGCACCTGAAAACTTTCAGGTGCAAACCAGAAATGACTGTTGCATCCTTTTGAAAACCCACACTACCTAAAACCAATGCACTCTACCTTCCTCAAGACTTTCCTTCAGGTGCTTTAGGTATTGTCTGATAATTCTTCATTCAGGTCAAGATGAATGGGCATCTTCAAGTTAGATTCCAAAGCTCTATTTCAGCATCAGCCAGATTTGCAAGGCACTTTAGTAAAGAAGTTTCTAAATTTGTTCTCCCAGTGGCAATTTACCTCAATAAGCATTTTCTCACACAATTTACCATTAAATTAAACAATTAGCCTGTTTTGTAGCTTTGAGGGCCTGCTCTTTCTGCACAAATAAACTGTGTGGGTTTTTTGCTTCTATTTCCTCTGTCAGCATCACCCCCCACACTTTTTCTGTGCATCAGCTTATCAGCATGGAGAGATGGTTAGACAGTCTAGATAGTAAGTAGAGTCAGTCCTTTATAAAAGTGGTTTATCCTAAGAAACACATACTAAGCAGGAACCAAACCACTCCACCTCACATTACACATGAACAAGTTTTCCTGTTTTTCTCCATCACAGTTTTGCAGCTGAAAGGAGATGGCAGAAGCCCAAGGTAGGTTCCTATTTTGTTCATGAGAACACTGATCATTACAGTTCCCTCCTCTCTTTGCACTTCCCTCTGGAAGGCAAGAGGTTAAAATATCTCTCTTTCTGCTTTGGCTCTTGATAGTAAGTATCAATATGACAAATTATCTCTAAATTTTTCTAGTCAGAAATAGGTTTCCAACAGGTATTTTGAGCAGGCTCACACTTGAATTGCTCCTGTTTCAAAGCAGCAATAATCAATTCTTTGGTTCACAGTCTTTCTATGTTCCCTTCAGGTAAGATATGCATCATTATAAGAGTACCTCAATTTTATGTAGCATTAATGCCTATCTATCTGAAGTGCTCTATTTCTTGTTTATACCAAAGGATAAAAATATCATATTGTATTCTGTTCCTTCTCCTCTTTCTTCATCCAGCAACAGCCAGGGGAATCAGGGCAGCCATTCATTCACTGCTGTAACTCATAGTGCTGTCAGCAGAGAAGTTATGTTTGTTTGCTCCTTTTAAGTCTCTGCAATCTTTCCCATAAATAAGCAGCGAAATTTCTGATCATCAGGACTGGGTCCTGCTAAGGAATAGGAACAAGCAGCAAGACTTCTGGAGCCACTGAGAGGTGAAAGGAGCCTTTCAACCAGCAAGCCTGTGCACTAAAATCTTTGCGGGATACAAACAAATGTGCTCTCCTACAATTTGAGATGACAACTTTGGGATGGACTGAGGAATTCTAGAGGTGCCATGAGATTCTTGTGTATGACTTTTACATCACCTTGAAGCCAACAAATCAGAAACAGACTGTTCCCTTAGTAGTTCTTTGGAACTAAGACATTTGTCATCATCACATTTCTCATAGTTCTCACTTTGCCTCACATGGAGAGAAACAGCAGAACTCTAGTCTCTCTGAGGGCACAGCTGTTGCCTACTACATCATTAGTTACTGGCCACAGTTTTCAATTTCACAAGCAGAATGGGAAAGCTAACATGGCTGTTGTTAGCTGGTTTGCCCATCATACTGCACCATATACCCGAACAGTGAAACTTCATCAGCTTGGTGAGAAAATATCTCCTCTGCATACGATGACGAGGAAGGGCATTTTTGAATCCACTTCCATAGTGCTACCTGACCTAGTGGAAGGTGTCCCTGCCCTAGGCATGGGGGTTGGAACTACATGATTTTTAGGGTCCCTTCCAACCTAAAACATTCTATGATTGTATAATTCACTTCACAGTCACCCAGGAAAAGATCTTTTGCATGGAATAAATACAAATATATATAAAAGAAATTTATATTTTGGAAACCCCTACAAGCACATTTTTTCATCACAGTCTTCATTGAGAAACCCACTGGAACTTTGGGAACTCAGCCACATCAGTATCATCTGCCAAGAGCAAACACCANCACATCGGTCTCATCTCCCAAGAGCAAACCCCAAAGTCTCTGCTGAGGCTGGGGACGACATCTGTGACAGTCTTTATTTAGCAAGACACTCATTCCAAGACACTGCAAATCATTCTGGGGAAGGAAAAGGACCATGGAAAATAGAGAAGCCTGATGATCCAAAGACAACAATTATTCCTATTTCATTCATCGAGAAAATGAAGAGACTTTTACTTCATGTCCACAGAAGTGACTTGTATGGGNTGGGAAAGAAGCGCAGAAGCAAGCCCCACAAAGAAACATGCTACATCAATTGCACCAAGTTAGAAGTCAATTGGTGTCATGCAGCATGTGGTAGTCATAAGTGCACTAACACCAATCTCAACACACCCTTCATATCAGCATCTGCTGTAAATTGGCCATACAGTGTTATTGCTAAGGGAAAAGCTGTCATGAAATCAGACCCACTCAAGCATATAAAAAGCAGATCATTGGCAAGGACACCGCAGGACATGAAGCAATGCTATTTAGGGAGACCACTTTCTGTGGTCTCTTTGCCTCTTATCTGTTCAGGAACTGCAGCGGTGTTAG